>SNQJ01S0011298.1:156940-191673 GCA_010110895.2 Picea sitchensis | reverse complement strand
AGAAGAGTGACCCTGTTCAGAAGATCTTCAACTCCCATGTATCAAACTATCTTCTTTGGTTTATGTTATTCATGTAACAATTTTGGACATAAAGTTGTAAATTGTAGAGAAAATAATAGGAACATAAACAACTATGAAAGTCATGCACAAAATGGTTATCCAAGAAGGCCAAATGAAACATAGAGAAGAACCTACAATAGGTTTGAATCCTTGAGCACTAAAGCAGAATGATACAAGTGCAACAACTTTGGACACATGACCAAAGATTATAGAATGACAGTCCCTCCAAGAAAATCACAACATAATAACAACAGTTGCAGACAAGAACCTCAAAGAAAATGGATAAGAAAGCAAAATCAATATAACAATGAAGAATGCACACTCTCTCTACAAGATCAACACACGAAACATGGTTGGTATGTTGACAGTGGTTGTTCAAAGTGCATGACAGGTGATAAAGAAACGTTTCTAACCCTGAGAGATGAAAGCGATGGATCGGTCTCTTTTGGAAACGAAAAATCATCCAGAATCATTGGAAAGGGTACAATCAAGATTGGAAGTGAAGATGCCAAGGAATAAAATGTTCTACTAGTGGAAGATATGATACATAATCTTTTGAGTGTTAGTCAAATGTGTAATCAAGGGAAAAAATTGTGTTTGATTCTTAGAAATGTGAAATAAGAAAAGAAGGTTCAGGTAGAGGGGTGGAGACAACCATGAGAACTTCAAGCAACATATATGTGCTAAGTGAAATTGGAAAAGAAAAGTGTTGTTTAGGAAAGGAAGGTGAATTTTGGTTATGGAACAGATGAATGGGTCTAATAAATTTCGATAATCTTGTCAAGGTTATCAGAAAGGAAGCAATCAGGTAAATTGCCCAGATCGTGAAGCCAATAAGAACATTATGCAAGCATTGTCAACAAGGAAAGCAAACAAAGACCAAGTTCAAATCAAAATAATACTCCACAACAAGACCAATGGAAATTATGCATACTGATCTAGTTGGACCAACTAGAACAAAGGGTTTGAAAGGTGAGCAATATTTTATGCTATTAATTGATGATTATACAAGAACGATTGCAGTTTGTTTTCTCAAGAAGAAATCCGAGGCATTTGAAAAATTCAAAATATACAAGGAAATGGTTGAAAATGAAACAGATCTGAAATTCAAATGTTTGAGATCGGACATTGGAGGAGGGTTACTTCCAAGGAATTTATGGACTTTTGTAGTAAACACGAGATAAAGAGGTAATTCTCTGTCATCAGGACACCAGAACAAAATGGAGTTGTAGAAAGAAAGAACATGATAGTACAAGAAATGGCTCGTACTATGGTAATGGACTCCAAGTTGACATATTTCTTTTGGACACAAGCAATGTATATAACAATTCACATTAAAAACAATGTATTTCTTAGAAACAATAGTGATAAAACTCCTTATGAGCTATGGAAATGAAGACCAACAAATGTGAATCATTTCATAGTTTTTGGAAGCAAATGTTATATTAAGAGGGAACATGGAAACATGGGAAAGTTTGATTCTCATGTTGACAAAGGTATACTTGTTGGGTACTGAAGCACAAGGAAAGCATACAAATGCATCAACCTAAGGCTCAACAAAATAGTGGAAAGCATCAGTGTGACAGTTGATGAAACATGTATATGGAGGATAAAAGAACAAGACAAGGACTCTTTGGAACAGGTTCAGGAAGAAGAAGTAGCAGAAGAGAAAGATGAATAAGAGTAGTCAGAAGAAGTAGAGAAAGAACAACAAGATCTTCAGGTACATGCAAATACACCTAGTAGATGAGTACAAAAGAACCATCCAACATATCAGATCATTGGAAATAAATATGCAGGAGATGAAAATAGAAGAATAATTAGTTCACCAGAACAACAACACCTAGCAATATTATCGAAAATTGAGCCAAGCAGTTTTGAAGAAGCCAGTAGGGATGAATTTTGGATTAAAGCCATGAATGAAGAGTTAGACCAGATAGAGAAAAATGACACTTGGGAACTGGTTCCAAGGCCAAGGAACAAGAATGTAATCGACACAAAGTGGGTCTTCAGAAATAAAATGAATGGAGATGGATAGGTTACCAGGAACAAAGCTAGATCGGTATGTAAATGATATGCTCAGGATGAAGGTATCGAATTTGAAGATACGTTTTCCCTAGTTTCCAGAATGGAAGCAATTAGATTGATTCTATCTTATGCATGCTCCAAGAATATTAAAGTGTATCATATGGACGTGAAATCAACATTTTTGAATGGGGATCTATAAGAAAAAGTCTATATTGAGCAACCAGAAGGATTTCAATTGTTAGAGAATGAAAATTATGTTTACAGGTTGAAGAAGGCCTTATATGGTCTCAAACAACCCCCCAGAGCATGGTATTCTAGACTGAACATATACTTACATAAAAAAGGGTTCAGAAAAGGAAATATATACAACAACCTCTACATCAAGGTAATTCAAGATAGTATTCTGTTAACTGAAGTTTATGTTGATGATATTATCTTTGGTAGTGATGATGATAGGATGAGTTAGAAATTTTCAAAGTATATGCATAATGAGTTCGAGATGTCATTACTTGGAGAATTATGTTTCTTCTAGGGTCTTTAGATATGTCAAAGCAACCAAGGCATCTTTATCTCTCAGACCAAGTATATCAGAGACATGTTGAAGAGGTTTGGTATGGAAGATTGCAAACCAGTCAATACTCCTATTCAAACCAGTTTCAAGTTAAGAAAATATGATGATTCAAAAGATACAGTTAAGAGGAAGTATAGGTCAATGATTGTCAACTTACTTTACGTGACATCTTCCAAACCAGATGTGATGCATAAAGTTGGACATGTGGCAGTATTTCAAGAAACACCAAAGGAATCACATGTTCTAGCAGTAAAGAGGATATTTAGGTATCTCAAGGGTACATAAGAGTTTGGATTATGGTATCCAAAAGGAAAGGATCTATCACTTATTGCTTACATAGATGCAAATTGGGCAGGTTGCATTAATGATCAGAGGAGTATAAGTGGAGAAATGTTCTACTTAGGTGAATGTTTGGTATCTTGGCTAAGCAAGAAACAATCATCAATATCATTGTCTGCAGCCAAAACAAAGTATAGGCTCTATGGATGAAACAACAATTGAAATATGTACAGATTGAGTATGATGAGTCCATTCTGATATTTTGTGACAACACTAGCGCCATCAATATCTCAATGAATCCATTGATGCACTCTAAGAAGAAGCACATTCCGATCAAGTTTCAATTTCTACAGGAACATGTTGCAGAGAAGAACATTAGAGGTCAATATGTGGGAACAAAATAACAAGTTGCATATATATTTACAAAACCACTTTCAAGGGAATATTTCGAGTATCTTCGACAAAGACTCAGAGTAGTTTATACTCCAAAATGAATTCTTTTGAATGCTTATCTTATATGTATTACATTTACATGAGGAAGCACCATAAAGAGGATATTTCAAGAGAATTAAGTTAGGGGGAGCAACCCTGACGAGAAGTTACCTTTTCCATTGATGTCAAATGGGGATAGATTCTTTAGATGCATTGAGAGAGAGTTAGATGTTTGGAGAGAGAATAAAGGTATGATTCCAGGGGGAGCGATGGTCACATGGGGATCATGAGTGATATGACTTCAATGTTGCATCAAAGTGTTTCCATCAATTCCAAAGGGGTATATTGTTGATTAATTGGGTTGGTTGTCATTGATGTCAACCCTTGAAGCAAGTCTGGTAGAAAATTCCGGTAGCCCCAACAATATGGTTAAGGGATTTAAGTTTGTTTGAGGTATTAAGGTATAAATATCCATGTATTTTCAAGTAAGACTATTCTAGATGGATATTACATCTCATGCCATTTTCAGTGGTATGTGGAACGTAACATAACTCCTCACGGTTAGAGAGTTATGGCCTTGTGAAGTTGGATAAACCTCATGAGTTTTTCTAGAATCCCCTAGAAGGTCAAAGAAGTCAAATTATTCTAGAAACTCGTAGAAGAAATTGACTAGTTAAGTGGGTGAAACTAGGAGTTAATCATGTGTTAAGTGGTTGCATTAAGAAAATAATTAAAAATAAATTAGTTGCAACTAGAAGTGGAGAAATTACTATTTGTGGATAAAGTGGTTGTAAGTGGACAAGTGGTTAGAAGTGGGTTATCCCTAAAAGAAGGAAGATGGGTAAAGTCAGTTAGAAGGTAACTCCTCGAGGAAGCTACTTGGAGAGTATAAATAAGAGAGAAAGGGTCTCCTATTAACATCTAATGAGAACATTGAATATCTATTGTTTGTGAAAATTTTATTGCAGGGACTCATTGATGTTACACATCAAAATTCCTCACTTCGACAGTGTCGTATTCTCATTGTCGTAAGTGTCGCACTTTTGTTGCAAATGTCGTAAGTGTCACATTCTCCTTCACTAAGTGTTGCATCACGAATGACACCATGAAAACAATTGCTTCAACCCCTAAAACATGTTATAAGAATAAGTCCCATAATCTAACAGTCAGAACAACTATTTTTCTATGGAAATTTTCATCTTGGTAACTTTTTGGAAGATCAACGCTCCCTTTCTCATACACAGGGAAGCTAACAGTCCTTGTCCATCTCAGAGGTAGCATTGTAGCGCTCTAATTCCCATTCTAAGGGAGGACTGAGTTGGTTGAGGAAATCTTGTAAGAAATCCCATTTTCTTCTAACGACAACTATGCATGGATCAATTTGGTTTGGATCGAATCTAACTCCAGGGATACATCTAAGGGATATATCAAAACTATTGGAGCCATATCCTCAACTAATTCCAAACATACCCAAGGTGGTTGAGCTTCTCAAATCCTATAAATGGAGCCATTCCCATGGTAAAACAAGGAGGAGAAAATCAGTAAAGCATTGTTATTTTGATTGTGGATCTTTCAAGCAAGGGTTGGATGAGGATGACTTGGAGAGGCTGCTGCAACATCATATGAAGATTGCAATTTTCTTCTTGAAGTTCTCATCTAATATACTTGGCCTATTTCCTTCAAGTATGTGGTTTTATGTGCTTGTCTATGTTTAATTTGATTTTCATAGATGAATTTKCTTTGCCTAATCCATTAGAGTAGAAGGAAGTCACTTGTTTCTTGTTGTTCATTGCAGGTGTTTATTTGCGCCAGGAATTGGATCAAGCTTGCAGGTAGGAGTAGCTAGGACAAATGTCATAMACATATTATGTACTACTTTRCCTTATCCTCTCTTTTTTGATAAGTAAAATGAGTTTATAAGAACGATAGTGTCCAAATGATTGTTTTTGTCTTGGTATAAGGGTCAATAATTCGAGGGAAAGTTCACCTGTATGCAGGGGAATATTTCCATAACAGAAATTGGTGACTCCACTGGGGATCAATTTTTCAGTTTTTTTTTTCCTTGGTTCATCCGTGACCTTTGTCTATCCTTAGATACTATTTAATGATTTAATTTGTCTTTACATCTCTTTTGTCTTTGCTAAGTTGTCTCAGAAAACCTCTTATTGAATTTTCTTGAGTTACTAAGATTTTTGAGCCTTTTTCTCAAACTTTCCCTAGAACTAATGCCCCTCTTCAGTTCAAGTGAGAGTTTTGTTACTTAATCAACGTTTCCCTAGAGTCTACTAAAAAGTGCTACAACGCTCTGGTGCTTTGGTTACTAGAGCGCCGATTTTCCTTTCTTTGGGAAATTTCAGGCTTTCTTGCTTGTTGGGTATAGTCTTTGGATCTATTTCTCTAACACAGATCTTATTCTATTTTATATTGTCCTCTGTTTGACTCAAATTTTCTACCTTTCATTCTTTTTATTCCTTATTGAGTTTGTGTTTACTTATAGAAAAATCGACAGTTTTCTCTAAATTGGTTTCTTTTTGCCTCTCTTCTCGTTTATCTGATTGATTGGAGGTTTTCATAGGGAAGATCATTGATCACAGATCTATTTTTTCTTTCTCCTTGATCCCTTACTCAATTCCTTAAGACTATAAAGCACAACTTTTGGTTTCTTCATGTTTTTTCTTTGAGTGAATACTTTGGTAGTTGTTTTTATTTCGATCTCTTGTTTACTACTAAGAGTGTCTTTGTTTGTCTACTTTTTGCTTCTTATTTTTTCAAATCACAATAGTGAACCTTTTTCATTATTAATGAAAGAACAAAGCATTATATGAACATCTTAGTTTGCATTCACAATCAAACAAACAAACATTTGTATGCATTGGTTTTGGATATTAAAAAGGGCTTCTTTATATTTTGGCAATTGTCTGAATTCTTGTTTGAGAACAAAATATCATAAAATTTCGTATTCTTGAGTGTTTGTGATGGAAAAAAAGAAACTCTTCTCCTTCCCATAGATAGAAGTTCATTAAAAATAAGTTTTGCATATCATTATTTTTACCTTTTGTGGAGTCGAGTCTCAAACATCATTAGTTTCACTATCATTTTCCCTTGTGTAACAAACAACCATGAAAATAAACGCTAATTAAAATTGAACTAGAAGTTTTTTTTGTTGTTGGATATTTACACCAACAATAGACTAGGACTAGAGCTTTGGAATAGGCTATGCGAGTAACTCTCCAAAGCATTCAAGAAACAATCAAAATATTGTGATAGGGAAAGAAAATCCAACCTTCGTATAAGCATAGCTAAGATCCCCCTCTCAAACAGGGGTTAAACATGAGGTCACGTGCGGGAAAACAATGAAGATTATCCCCCCTTCGAGGCTTAACCAATCGTAATGGTAGGATCGTATATTAGGGTTTCTTCTTGAGGATCAAATTTTTTCATTTGGTCTCAGAGCTTCATGAATTTCGAATCTGCTCAGGGTCCTTTGGAGTTTACTGGTCCATCTGTCCTCATTTCTCTTGAAGAATTTTGGACTTGATATCATGCCCATATGTTTAGGCTCGACTTTCGACTGCACCCGCTCAGAGGTTGACTATGAGTTGGTGTCCTTAGTGGCCATAATGTTCAGGGTACTTACATAAGGTGCCAGTGAAGGGAAGTCTTTGTTGTACCTGGAACATACTTTGGTCAAACTCACTTAGGCTCCTTGAAGGGTAACCTATGGGTAAAATCATGAGGGAACTTGCACCAAGGTGTAAGTCTATTAAGCAGGCCGGCAATGTAACCGTTCCACCCTCTCATATCCTATCCCCTTCTCAATTTGATTGCATGATGTTGGATTTCATCACCAACTATTACTTTCATTGAGAGAAGACATTGTTTTGCTTGTTGGTTTTCTATATTTCTTAGCGAATGTTGTTTGTTTACTTTAGTTGTCCTTAAAATTGGTACTATGGTTGATAAAGGTCTTCGTATATCACGTAGGATGTAAGGGTCACCTCCAGAAAGCTACGAACCCATACCTCCTAATTCACCCGAAGACACTTACCGTGAAGAGGTCGAAAACTATTCAGACTTTGGGAGTGTCGCCACTCCTTTGATAGAAAATCCTGAGAGAGATTTAGTTGCAGTTCAGAAAGGTTCCACCCTTCCTATAAACCCAGCTTTGGAAATTCCTTATGATCCATTCCTTATCCGAGTGGACTCCTCAGGTAACATTATAGTAGAATATCACCCTAGCCTACCGTCACGACCATACGATCAAATAGACATGGAACCAAAACAACCAACTTCCAATGAATAATACACTACCCATATACGCTCTAATAACATGGTAGATTCACAACAAACTCTTATTTATCCTATATGGAGAACTCCGTCATGTAGCGATCTTTATGAAAAAAATAATTTTGGTCGACCACTCTTTGACCCTCCACATACATCTACCACCACCAATGCAGATGCAGGACCGTCAGGTCAACCTATTGACCATCCCATCGAACAAACGATCAATACCGCTACCGCTTCAGGAAAATTTAAAAGTGAAACAAGAGTCGTGTTACCTATTCATTTGCAAAGTACCCTGAAGGTTATGCCTACCATCCCTCTTCAAGCAACAACTTCATATACTCCACAAAACCTCGTTGGGACACCTTCACATTAAAGGATAAAAAACCCTTCCATACAACAAAACCCAACTGCAGGACAAATCCCTACTGGGGGGAAACTATCCTTCAGTGGACAAATCCCTACTGCAGGGAAACCATCCTTCATCAAAAAAAATTTGACTTGGGGGAAACTCTCTTTTACCGGTCAAATCCCAGTTGCTACCCAACCAACGGTAGGGGGACAATTCCAACCTTTGTTTACTGGAAACCTACCACAATCCTGGGGACCACCCTAAGAAGTACTTTTTCATCATCCACATTAGGGAGGATCTTCAAACCCTAACCCAGAAGGAGGAATATTAAATCCCAATCCTTCTGGATTACATTATGGACAATCCTTCCCAGGGTTTCTGAATCCCACTTGGGGTACTCAAGGCCAACTATCTTTTCCTCTCCAAGGGAAAATTCCTTATCCTCCTCAAGGTCAACCTAGTTACCCTCGTCAAGGGAAAACTAGTTATTCGCCTCAAAATAGTCAAGCTAACTATCCTCCCCTAGGTTACATTGGTTATCCTCCCTAGGTCCAAATGGGTTTCCCTTCTCCTTTTATGCAAAACCTTCAACAAATGAATCCTACTTTTGCTGTTCAAAATCAACAACATATAGGAGGACCTGCTCGATACAACTATCCACCACAACCAGTTTACGGTCCTACTGTTGTTCCTATGCTACACCAGTATCATCCTCAACCCAACTGACAATTATCATTCTTATCCACTTTAGATCTACCAGATCTGTCGAGATTAACCAACGATCCCATATTAAGCTCCCTTTTTTGTTTAGTCATTCCTACGAAATTACTTTCTAATATTCCAAAATTTGACAAAAAACCTGGTGATGACCCTAATAATCACATTATGACTTTTCATCTATGGTGTTCATCAAATTCATTGATGGATGATTCTATCCATTTACGTATTTTCCAGCGTACACGTACAGGTTCAACAAATAAATGGTACATTGAGTTACAATGCAAAACTTTTCAATATTTTAATTCAATTTCTATGGCTTTTCTCACCCACTTCCAATTACCTATCCACTACAAAATTGACACGGAATTTTTGATCTCCCTTCGTCATACTAAATCTGTACATATTTCTAATCATATTCATGAATGGAGATGATGACCGCGGTTGATCAAAGCAACCATTCGAGACCAATTGATGGCCGAATGGCTCACCAAATCTCTATTACCTCCTATTGCTCGAGATGTAGCCATGGGTGGTGTAGTCAAAGAAGAGGAACCCATTGCTCGTGATCAATATCTGGATTTGGTTTACTCCCAATTCGGTAATTTGTATTAATTGATTACAAATTCTCCCCGTACATCAACCGATCCATCAAAACCATCCTCCATTGCTCATTCAGATGGAGTTATCGGTTTCGTCAAAACCCAGTCTGTTTCACAGTCGACTGACACAACCAATCATTCAATCACTTCCCTAGGTATTGGGTTGACTCCACTCTCATCAAAATCCACCCCAACTCAAGTATCTGAAGTGAATGTAGTCCAATCTGCTTCTCCACAACAATCAGGGGGAGGAAATAAGACTAAGAATAAACCCAAGAAAAATAATAATCAAACCGAAAATCCAAAAACACAAGCACAACCACCTGCTACTGAAAAATGACCGCAGTGCAAACCAAAATTTCCATGTCTTATTTGTATTGAATATTACTACACACAAGAATGTACCCATTGGGACGAAGTTGCTAAACTTTTTAAAAGAAATTCTCAACCTGCTGTATTGACACATCATTTTCCACAACAACAATCACTGGTTGCACAAAATCCTACACCTCCAATAGGAAGTAACCCAAGTCATCCTCCTAACAAGGAAGATTCATTGAGTGCACACATTTATATGTTCAATGGGGTATATTTGACCACTCGCACAACAACATATGACACACCACCAGGTAAACCTGGTAAGGAAAAAATAACTACTGGGACTACACTGGATCCACCATCTACTTCAATTACTCCTCCATCTGGACCACTCCAGGTTGAGAAAGCCAGTTTTGACTCTATCCTTTTCCCACCCAATAGAACAATTCGAAAGTCAACCTTTAATCCTAATTCTCGTGCTTCTCAAAACTACAACATTGTTGAAGATTTGGACCAAGCACCTTGCGCTATGTTAGCTCTCAAAGTTCTACAACAATTCCCTGGTCAACGTAGATCTCTCTTGGAAGCCATTAGAGCTATAGATCCCGAGTCATCCAATAATATCACGTTCAACCTGGATAATTTCAAATCATGACTCTCTCACCAACTTGCTTTCCAAATCGATGTCATTGTCCATAATCAACATATTCATTGCACGATCTTGGATGAGGGGGCATCCACCTGTGTCATGTCCTTGGCTTGCTGGAAAGGCCTTAAATCACCTGGTCTTAATCAATCTCCCACCATGTTAAGAGCATTTGATGGAAGAGATTTCTGACCTCATGGATTATTACAATATTTATCCATTCAATTGGGAGGCAAAACTGTTTCTGTATATATTGAAGTAGTTGATGCTCCCCTTGATTATAACTTTTTGCTAGGGAGAAGTTGGTTCTGTGATATGAATTTTATCGCTTCATCAGTTTTTCGATGTATCCAATTCCCTAATCAAGGTAAAATTGTGACCATCAATCAGTTAGATTACTGCGCCACTGATGCTCACACTCAAACAACCAAMAATRTTCCATTTCTGGGAGACTCAAAAATTACTTATGAAAGTGTCGGGATAGGTCTCCTGAAAGATTCTTCTCTCATGGGTACTTTCACTATACCTCTTCCTCCAACCACACAACACATATCAAYGATTAATATGATCCATGTATAGTACCTAGTCCCTTAGAGTTTGATACACTAGGTGACACTATGCCACTTAGTGTAATGGTCCTTGCCAAAATTTTATTTAATTGTTGCTTGTGAGTTTCAAAAATTAGAGAAATTAATTTTGATGCATGTGTTTATATGATAAATGAAAACAAGTATTCTGAACTACTTGCAATACTCAAATGAAATAACACATAAAATCATTGCTGGTTGTCTTCTATTTGAGGTTAAATAGATGAAAAATAAATGACAATGTTAAGTCTTATATAACATCAATTAAGAGAACTTGGAATATCCTGGCGGTGGGTTGCTTCTCATATATAGGAGGAATAAATATAATTGGTAGCAGTGTTATTACAACAACCCATTGAAGATTCAAATCTGGGAGATATATGAAGTGTGGTTGATACATAATTCTGTAATAGAGGAGATATTCTCCAGTATGAAAGTTTTGCTCTCTACTCTATAATAAATCACCCCCAATCATGAAAATCGACCGAGCATATGGGAAAATAGTCCCCCACTGAATAATATTGTCCAGAATTTAAGGAACTCGACCCTCCTTAACACATATCAGTCAACAAGTTGAAGGAATTCGACCAACAAGTGGTTTTGCGAGAGGGTGTCCTCCTTTTTCCCTTTTATTTCTTCCTTGACTCTTTTGTGACCCTTTTACCTTTTAATCAATTTAAGTGACGTTTCATATTCTTCCCAAGTCACTTTTGGCACTTTTTCCCTTTTCCCCCCTTTTAATTATCTAATGTCATTTTGTTAGGCGCTTTTCCCTTTAGGACATTAAATAATTAATTAATTCCTTTCTTACAGACTATAGCCTACGTGAATCACTTAGGCTACTGCGTCCAAGTCCTATGATGACTTGAAAGGGGACATGACAATCCTCCCTTCCTGAGATTTCTATTCCCTAAGCAATTGCAGATTCGAGTGCGGCCAAATTTTTTCACTGTCCCAAGTGGCATCTTTTGCAGACAACTCTCTCCATCTGACTAGATATTTCCTAATTAACCTTGTCCAAATATTCTTTTCCTGAACCTACAATACTTCCTTAGGAACTCGTTCTAGATGCCCCTCCTCATCTAATGGAGGCATTTCCGTTGAAGTCATGATATGTTGTCCCAATGCCCTTTTGAGACACGAGACATGAAACACATTATGAATATTACTCCCTTCTGGAAACTCCAGCTCATAATCCACTTCACCAACTCTCTTGGTTACCTTGTAAGGCCCATAAAATCATGGCTTAAGTTTATTTGTACCACTCTTCTTCAGAGAAGACTATTTATAGGGATGCATCCTGAGAAACACCAAGTACCCTGCCTCAAAGGTGTGCTCAACCCTGTTCCTATCTACATATATCTTCTGTTGGTTCTATGTCATCTGCAGGTTATCCTTAAGAGCCTTACGAATGTCTTGGCTCTCCTGAATCCATGTTTTGACCTTGGGATCCCTGTTTTCCCCAAACACCAAGTCTAAAAAAATATGGGGCATCATATCCATATAATACTCTAAATGGTGACATTCCCACAAAAATATGATAAGTGGTGTTATAACAATTCTCACCCAAGTGTAAATACTTAACCCATGCCTTCTGTTTCCCTGCTACGTAGTTACGCAAATATCCCTCTAGCCATTTGTTCACTATCTCTCTTTGGCCATCTTTTTGTGGGTGGTAACTCATACCAAGAGTCAACTCTTTTCCTGTGAGCCTAAACAGTTCCTGCCAAAAAGCACTCAGAAATCGACTGTCCCTGTCACTAACAATATTTTTTGGCAACTCATGAATTCTAAATATCTCCTTGAAGAATAAATCGGCTACCTATGCTRCCTTGTAMTCRGAGGACATGACAAAGAAATGAGCGAACTTGGTCAATATATYGACCACCACATAAATTCAATCTCAGCCCTATGTCTTCGRCAACCCTRTGATAAATTCCATGGATATGATCTCCCATTTATGCTCTGGAATGGGCARTGGCTGAAGTAATCCTACACGGTGGGTCTGCTCTGCCTTATTTTGATGACAAATCACACACTCCCACACATGTCTCAATACATAATCTTTGTGGCCCTTCCATGAGAACCTCTCTCTGACCTTCCCGTATGTCTTGAAATATCCTGGATGCATAACTAACTACGTTTCATGCATGGCTTTCATAATTTTCTTCTTTAATTTGGACTCCAGAGCCAAGTATATGCGATCCTTGAGGTAGATTATATCATATACCACATTGTACTTGTCATCCTACACACTACCATCCATCATCTCACATGCACATTTGTTCTTGGAATACTCCACCAAAAGCTCATATTTCCAATCCGTAGATATCTCTGATAACGAGCAAATCTCATGTCTCCTAGATAAAGCATAAACAACTGCATTGTTATTTCCTTTGAGGTACTCAATATCGAAGTCATAGGCATGCAATTTACTGAACCATTTTTTCTGCCTTTCATTAAGATCCCTTTGACCCAAAAAGTGTCTCAAACTATTATGATCCGTCTTGACCACAAACTTCCCACCTACCAAGTACTGTTTGAACTTTTCCAATGCATGCATAATGGAAAGCATCTCCTTATCATAGATGGGATAATCTCTCTATGTGGCGAAGAGCTTCCTGGTTTTGTATGCAATATGATGCTTTTGTTGCATAAAAAGCACACTGATTCCCACACCAGATGCATCACACTCAAACACAAAGGGCTGAGTGAAGTCAGTAAGTGCCAAAACAGGGTAGGAACTCATCACTTCCTGCATTTATCAAAGGTCTTTTGGGCCTCTTCTGTCCAACAAAAATCCCCTTTCTTCATGAGATCCATAAGAGGGGTGATCAAATGAGAGATTCTAGAAACAAAACACCTGTAGTAACAATAGATCCCAAGGAATCCTCGTAAATGTGTGATGTTCTTGGGTGGTGGTCAATCTAGAATATTATGTATCTTCTCCATGTGAACCTGCACACCCTGTGCACTAACCACATGTCCCAAGTAGAGAATTTCTATCATACCAAATTCGCACTTATATTTCTTAGCATATAAGGACTGCTCATCCATAATTCTTAGAATCTCCTCCAAGTGTGCCAAATGATCATCCCAGGTCTTACTATATATCAGGAGATCATAAAAAAATAACAATAGGAACTTCCGTAACTGCTTCTTGAATATATGATTCATGCATGATTGGAAAGTAGTAGGCACATTGGTCAATCCGAAAGGCATGACTAAGAACTCATAGTTCCCATAATGGAACCTAACGATGGTTTTATGAATCTCCTCCTCACAGACTTCTGATGATATCTGGATCGAAGATCAATATTCAAGAAATACACTGCTCTGTGCAACTCATCTAGCATCTCATCGATCCTGGGTATAAGGTACCTGTTTTTTATTGTTTTCTTATTCAAGGCCTAATAATCAATACACATCTGCATTGTCCCGTCCTTCTTCTTGACCAAGACCACCGAAGAAGCGAAAGGATTGGAACTGGGTCTTATGTGCCCCATGTTAAGCAACTCCTTGATTTATTTTTCTATTTCATCTTTGAACTTCTTGAGATGCCTGTATGGGGTAGTGATCATTGGTTTGTCCCCCTCTTCAAGTTCGATGGTCTGCTCAAAACCCCTATCAGGAGGTCTCCCTGAAGGTATCTTCCCAAATACCTTGTCATGTATACTCAATAAATCCTGGATGTCTGCATGATAGTGCCTTATTCCTTCATCATCTGTCTAGAATGTAATAAATCCCTATGGTGCATATAATATATCTCCATGTCTAAATATGGCTTCCATCCTTTTGTTTGATACTAATGTAGGAGCATTATTCGCCATGACTTGCAGCACAACCTGTTTCCCTCATGGTGTGAAGAACTTCATGGTCATATGTTTGCATTTTGTGATAATGTCCCCCAATGTCTGAAGCCACTGAACTCCCAACACTACATCTGAATATGCTACATCTACCACATAAAAGTCTTCTGTTAAGGTGTAGTTACCAATTGTTAAGGCCAATCTAGAAATTTTCTTTGTGCAAGACACATTAAATCCGTCRGCCACTGCTACTTTGAATCGCTCAAAGTTCTTTGTCRCTACTCGTCTCCTAGCCACCCCGACTACATGGAGAAAGTTGTGGGTTTACCCACCATCAATCAAAGTCGTGACTCCCTGTCCCCTCATGACTCCTCTAACTTTGAAGGTGTTGAACCTTGGGGTACCTGATAATGAGGCTATAAAAACCTCGTTGGCTTCATCGCTATGCTTCTCCTCTATCTAGACTCTGCTCTTTACTCTACTCAGGTGCAACCTCCTGCTCCTCCTCCTCCTCATCAGAATCTAAATGTACCTCAATATAATGGGCTTGACCCTTTCCCTGACACCTGTGTCCTGGTACCCATGGATCTTTGCAGTGGAAACAAAGGTTCTTTCTCCTTAGCTCATTTATTGTTGCCTCATCCAACCTTTCCTTACCCATACCTTCCTTCCCAATAGGCTTCTTGTCCTTGCCTTTCTGTGGAATAAAGGGTTTGGAGAAATTTTTTGTATTAGGGATTGCGCCCTCCATGTCCCTTTTCCTAACAATAGCATCTTGCAAGGTCTCAGGCTTGAAATCCTTCACCCAACCATGAAGTGGTTCTAACAATCCCTCAATGAACAACAAGACAAGCCTTTGCTCTGATATATCTGACACCATCACTGCTAGCTTCTGAAACTCTATGATGTAAGCATCTGGTGATCCCTCTAGTTTGAGTTGTGCTAACTATATGAAATGTAATTCTGGGTCCTTTTTATCAAACCTCTCCATTAACTTCTGAGTGAATTCCAAATAGGAGGTCATAGTCACATATCCTAGTGTGACCAACCAATGGTACCACCACTCGTGGGCTTCTCCATCAAGGTGTAGAGTATCAAATTTGATCGCTTCAGCCTCAGTCATAGGATTGATCTGAAAGTATGTATCTAGATTTTGTACCCATGCCCTGGCTGTGCTCTTATTAGACCCATCGAAGGAATGAATGGATAGCTTTCCTAGCTTCCATGCTAGATCCTTGTTTTGTTGTCCCCCGTTATGATCCCTTGGTCTATTCTTGTATTTGATTGTGCATAAGTCCTGAAGTGACATGGCTTCTTGAAACTCATCTCCTAGGGCTTGATATTCTCTTAGATAGTCTTGAAAGGTTTCACCTGCAAATTGATTCCCTTGATTTTCCATTTGTTGGTTTCCCAAAAAATTGGGTAAAAGAGGTCTAGGGACTGTTCTACTGGTGGTCCTAGCACCAATCTGCATAGGGACCCCGATATTCTTAAGTAAAAGAATATCATTATTGTTTTCGGCTCCATTATTCACATTGGACCCCCCTACTCCATTGTTACTCTGATGATTCTGATTGGTTTGGTTGGTGAGTAACTGAGTTATAAGTTGAGTAAGTTGTTGTTTTCCAACTACTAAACTCTCCAAGATCTGCATTCCCCTTTCCTCATTGGCATCACCCATGTTTTCCACTTGTCCAACCTCCTGTTGATTTTCCCTTACTCCTTCTTCCTCTTCAAAAATATTTTCTGCCCCTCGATGCCTTCTACTTCTGTATGTGGAACCGAGATATCTATTGTCTTCACCTCTCATGAACAACAAAACCCCTCTTTAGGCTAGCATGAAAGAGGGATCTGATACCACTGTAATGATCCTTTCCAAAATTTTCTTTAATTGTTGCTTGTGAGGTTAAGGAATTAGAGCAAGTAATTTTGATGCATGTGCTTATATGATAAATGAAAACAAGTATTCTAAACTACTTGCAATACTCAAATGAAATGACACATAAAATCATTGTTGGATGTCTTGTATTTGAGGTTAAATAGATGCAAAATAAATGACAATGTTCAGGCTTATAAAACAACAATTAAGAGAACCTGGAATATCCTTGCGGTGGGTTTCTTCTCATATATAGGAGGAATAAATATAATTGGAAGAAGTTTTATTACAATATCCCCTTGAAGATGAAAATCTGGGAGATATATGAAGTGTGGTTGATACACAATTCTGTAATAGAGCAGATATGCTCCAATATGCAAGTTCTTCTCTATGATCTATAACAAATCTCCCCCAATCATGAGAATTGACCCAACATATGGGAAAATCATCCCCCACTGAAGAATATTGTCCATAATTAAAGGAACTTGACCCTCCTTAACACATATTAGTGAACAAGTTGAAGGAATTCGACCAACAAGTGGTTTTGTTGTCCCAATATTCAAGTTTCAATGCCCATAATGCATTAGAATCAACAAGCGACTAGGTAGCTCCATTTTATGAGAGAAATTGCCCCTCACAATTCTTAAACTCGTCCCTGCTGCAGAAACATTCTCTACAGTCTTGGCTTGAATCAACACAAGGGGGAAAACTTGAACAAACCAAGATATCACCCTCTAAAGTGAAACTCGACCCACAAAAGGAAAGATGTTCGTTTCCTCCAGAAAACGCAACCCCCAACTACACAACTTCATTGCACAAAGTGAAGGATTTGTCTCTGCTAAAGTACACTGAGAATATCTATGAGATATCTCCAAGAAAATGACTAACTAGGGTGAGTTCGTTTCACAACTAAAGCCAATCTCTAAAAATTTCTCCTAGGGCTTCCATCCTAAGAGTTCCAAAGCCACAATGAGCTCTCTCAATGAGAAATTAGAAAAATATCAATCCTCGAAAAAAATATGAGAGAGGGCGTCCTCCTTTTTCCCTTTTATTTCTTCCTTGGCTCTTTTGCGACCCTTTTACCTTTTAATCAATTTAAGTGACGTTTCATATTCTTCCTAAGTCACTTTTGGCACTTTTCCCCTTTTTCCCCATTCTAATTATCTAATGTCATTTTGTTAGGCACTTTCCCTCTTAGGACATCGAATAATTAATTAATTCCCTTCTTACAGACTATAGCCTATGAGAATCACTTAGGCTACTGCGTCCAAGTCCCATGATCACTCAGAAGGGAACATGACACTTAGTCCTACAGAGCCCAAATACAATTCCATTCATTCTACCTCTTCTTCACTGGACGACCAACATCTGCTGGCGTCTACTTCATATTCACTACCATCCTTGTTAGATTCTCTATCCTCCACTTTCGATTACATCCTACATATTTTTCCATAAAATTAATCTATTATGGAAATGATTCGTATCGAGGAGGCACCATGGGATGACAACCACCATCATTCATCCTTTCTTCCCACTTTGGATGAGATTGAGAAAGATATTTCCTCTATATTTCCTATCGATATCGTCGACTCTCCCCAATCTCTGATACTCACTCATGAGACCATCTCTCAGGGGAATTCAGGAAATATCTCTCACACGATTACTATTGACATATCCATAAAATAAGGTATTGTGGAAAACATACAACTAGGTGTCAATTGTTCAACTGAAGAGGTTGAAACTTATACCACCTTGTGTAACTAATTCTGCGACATCTTCACTTGGAGCTACGAAGAAATTCTAGGGATCAATCCTTCGATCGCTGTGCATGAAATAAAAAATTACCTAGGATTCAAACATGTGAGATAAAAACTTCGCCCGGTTCATCCCAAAAAAATCGCGACAATAGAAGCAGAAGTTAAAAAATTATTAAAATCTGGTTTTATTTATCTCGTCCCTCTGACCGAATGGGTTTCCAACATCGTTCTGGTCACCAAGAAACAAGAGAAAATTCGTGTTTGTGTCGATTATTGGGGTCTTAATAAGGATTGTCCGAAGGACAATTATTACCCTACACCCTTTATCGACCAAATTATTGATAATTGCGCTAGAAGCGTCATTTTATCTTTTATGGATGTTTTTTTTGGATATAACCAGATTGACATTTTACCGGTTGATCAACACAAAACAACCTTCATCTACCCATGGGGGACTTTCGCCTATCAAAAATTACCTTTTTTCCTTAAAATGTTGGAGCCACTTTTCAATGGGCTATGTCGTATGTGTTCCATGACATATAACATATCGTTGAACCTTATCTCGATTATTTTCCCACTCACTCGACTCATCGAAAAGATCATATTGGTCATCTGAGGGCCATCTTTCTTAGATGCAAGTTTTACAACATATGTTTGAACACCCATAAATGCATTTTCACTGTTGAATTAGGGAGACTCCTCAAATTCGTAGTATCCAAAGATGGGGTTAGGGTGGATCCTTTAAAAGTCAAATCCATTCTTGCTTTACCCCCTCCCAACAACCTTACCCAACTGAAAATTTTTCAAGGGAAGGAAAACTTTCTCCGCCGTTTTATATGTAATTATGCCGAAATTACTAAAGGATTCATGAGATTGCTGCAGAAAGATGCCCCTTTCATCTGGGATGCAACTTCTCAACACTCATTTGATGATCTCGATCATGCTTTAACGAATACACCACTTTTTCATCCACCCAACTATGCGAAAGATTACATCCTTTATTTGGTTGCCTCTGCTTCCACTATTGTTATGGTGTTGGTACAAGAGGATGATGACGACACCGAACATGTGATATACTATTTAAGTAAGAGTCTATTAGGTCCCGAACTTCTATATTCACATGTCGAAAAGTTGGCTTTGGTAGAAGTTATTGTTGTCCAAATATTTCACCACTATATTCTATTATGCACTACCACAATCATTGTAGACTCAAACCCCATGTACCACATATTGAATCATTAAGTACTTGGGGGAAAATATTCGAAATGGATTGTCATTCTCCAAGAATTCGATCTCGAGTTTGCCAAATCCAAAGCTAAGAAATCATTGGTTTTCGCGGAATTAATTTGTAATCTTCCCCATACTGATGATAATACTGAGCCCAATGATTCCCTCCTCGATGAATCACTATTCCTCATTAGTACGTCTGATCCATGGTATGGAGACATTCTTCTCTATATCTAGACCCAACACTTTCAGCCTGACATTTCACGTGATGAACGACGTCGCATTAGACACCATTCAAAGAACTACCTTATCATCGACGACACTTTCTATCGTCATGGCATTGATATTGTTTTACGATGTTTCTTAACGCATGAAGAGGATGAACACGTTTTAAATGCCTGTCACCTTGGATCTTGTGGCAGTCATCTTTCTGGGATGGATACAACCTAAAAAATGTTGCGTGCCGGGTATTTTTGGCCTTGCATATTCAACGATTGCATTGAGGCCATTAAAAAATTCCCACCCTGTCAGATCTTTCAGAAGAAAGAACATACCCACCTCGATCCACTTCATCCCATTGTTGCCATCGACCCCTTTTCCAAATGGGGTATTGATTTCATGCAATGTAAGCCTACCTCAGCCGGGGGACATGGTTATATTATCGTTGTTCTCAATGATTTTATTAAATGGGATGAGGCTATGCCTACATTACTTAATGATGGCTGAACTACAACACTTTTTGTGTTCAATCACATCATCACTCGATTCAGTGTCCCACAAGCTATTGTAACTGATCATGGATCCCATTTCCAGAACCAGATGATGGGAAAATTGTGCACCATGTTAGGTTTTCTCCATGAAAATTCATCCCCTTACTATCCTCAAGAAAATGGACAAGTTGAATCCATCGACAAAGTCCTGAAAACCATGCTTCAACTCATGGTGGGAGTGAAAAAAACCTCTTGGCATTTGCATCTCTTCTCCACACTCTTGTCTTATCGAACTTTAGTTAAAACCATCACTGGATTTACACCCTTCTAGTTGGTATATGGATTAAAAGCAGTATTACTGATCGAATGTGAGATTCCATCTTTGAAACTCACTGTAGAAATCCTACCCCATACTTTTGTTGAAGAGGAACGATTTTATATCTAACCACGATGGATGAAACCCATCGTGATGTTTCTCTCATCAACGAGACATATGTAAAACACATCAAAACTCTATATGATAATTCTGTCCAACCTCGCGCTTTTGCAGAAGGAGATATGATCCTGGTCTATGATCAAGATCATTACAAACTTGTGGCAGGAAAATTAGAACCCATGTGGAATAGGCCATGCATCATAAAACACGTGTTATAGAGAGGTTCCTACAAGTTAGTGGATTACGATGGGTTATCTCTCGGTGAGACCTGAAATGGGATTTACCTGAATAAGTACTATGCATAGAATATCTTGCATGTGTGTTTTTTACATTATTGTACTATATGATTTTGATATGGCATGTATTTACTTTTGCGTACATGAGTTTTTCCCCGTTATTTAAAAGCTGCTTATACTTTGCTTTGTAATTGGATGTGCAGATGTCATCATCCTTTCCCATCTATTTCGAATTTGCAGATGGAGCTAGTCGACATATCTAGAATATTGCTTCTACAACTTGGGTCATTTACCACTCTCAAGAGTTAGTGAGTTCAAAAGGAATTTGCCTCGGATCTGCGACCAATAACATTGCAAAATATCATGCTGTCATTGGAATTTTAACCGAAGATTCTTCTCTAGGTATATCTCAATTGATTTTCAACCTTGATTCTCAACTCGTGGTCCATCAACTAAACCGTGAATAGCTGTTCGTAATCCAATTTTGCTACCTCTCCATCTAAGGGTTCGTCATCTCGAAAGATCTTTTGAATTTATAGAATATAGACATATATCAAGAGAACTCAATATGACTACAGATTCGTTAGCAAATTATATGTTAGATTGGTATATGGTGTATAGATACACATTTGGGACATGAAGCATATAAATAAAAACATCACATAAAACAAAAAATACAATATACGTAGCCACTGTGAAACTCATTTATATATAACCTTGATATCAAAAGTTTTGTCAAAATACATCATCGAAAAAGTACATAGCACAGAAGAATATGGGTCTTTATTCCCATAAAATCATCATAAAAGACTAAAAGTGTCTGGAGACTCTACTCGTCTCCCTGCACCACATTATGCTCAACATAACATAACACAACTGCTCTCACCACTCGTTGTAGCAAATGAATAAGACCTTTAGGTACCCCAATTGTATGTCTTTGAATATGTAAGGGTACATCTCGTATCCTCATGGAAGGAATGCCCATGGTTAAACCACGAAGGTTCCTCTCCACCTCTCAGAGTCCTACTCCGACATCAAGATCTGTCGCTACCTGCGCATCTCCATGATGTCTTAGTGTTGGAATCTCTTTCGGACGTGAAACACATATGTCTGTATGATGAAAAAAAATGACTTAGATCTCTCGTCGTACAACCAAAAAAACATAAAAAACAAAAAATATTGTTACAAGGTTATGATCTTTCGTACTTGATGCATCCCACTGCGTATCCTCGGGAAGCACTAAATTTGCACTTCCATTGAAGTCAACCCCAACATATGAGAAATCCTTTATAACCACAAATTGCATCCTCGACCACGCAAAGAAGTCAATAACAAATCAAAAGGCCGAGGGTTCATTTCCCAAGCTAAGTGAAAGACTCGTCCGTCGCTCCATATGGGGCTCAGTCAAGGGGTGTGCTATCAATGCAACCTGTGGTTGCATCCATGAAACTTTCTCTAGGAAAAATGAAACTAAGAAGGATACGTACCCAAATTGTTTCTACCTACCTATTTGACACTTAAAGATATTTTCTTTAATATTCCTTAAAAACCCTGCACTCCAGTTAAAAATCCTGGGCTCCAAGCGTTGGATAGCATATGATATCTGGGACTTAGAAGCAAGGTGAGCACTAGTACTTCCTTATAGTTTTGTGATAGTGAAGAGAATGGATTGAAGAGATAATTCCATCACATATTTAATGACAATCCTCCCTCCTACCAAGCGTGACCCTAGTACACAATACTGGGAAACATATGCCTATGTCAGCCGTGGAGTAGACCGATGTCCAAAAAAAATAATAGGTGCTCCTCTCCTCGAGAGCCCTGTTAGGAAATACACATCATCCATGTCAATCTCAAGCATGTGTGATCCACTCCAGAATGCTTGCTCGTCATTATCCCATAACCCGATCAAATACTCGAGTAAAAGGACTTCTTTTCTCATATTTTGTAGTTTGAAGTACTTTAGCAAGCCACAATTTCGCAGAGCTACCCTCGCTTGAGGATCTTGTAAGGCAGCCATGTCATCAAATTCATGTTCTCATTCTTTCCACTCAATCATGATTGTCTATGTGTAAAACCTACAAATTCATAAAATAATCACATTAGCTAAGTTTTCAAAGAAAATAATTGCCTTTTTTTAGCCTAAAAACATTTTTTTAAATTTTTGCGCCTATCACTCCTTAGAGTGAAAGAATAGAGCGCTAGCACTTGCCAAAGGAAAAGAACAGGGCTTTGAAATCTTGATCGATGCTCCCCTCTTTTACTTAAGGGAGCATCGATCTTGTTCGACACTCTAGGGATTTCCAAGGATCCCAAGCTCATAAACTAAAAGGCTGAAATTAGATAAAAAAACATGTAAATGAATGTGGAAGTTTAGAGAACCAACCTAATCCAGACAGAATAAAAAATGGTCACATACAACTCTCACAATCAAGGTCCGAAAATCACTCCAAAAGAGGAAAAAAATCAAAAGAAAAAGGAGAATAGTAAAACAAAAGGTGAGAATGAATTTTTGCCCTAATTGATTTTTAATATGTCCAAATTTGGTCATTTTTCACCCCCTTTTTCACATTTTATAGAGTTTATTTTTGAGTTTTTTGTCATTTTAAAAGAAACTGCTAATATATTTTGCCTAGAATAACTTGATTATGCAGGAATTTAAGAAGCAAAGATTTTTTGATGAACTTGTGGTGCTATTGAGCAAACTTTGTCATCCTTTGCGCTCATCAAATTATGAAGAGACGTCTGTTGGGCGATAGGTTATCACTTTTTCAGTCCCAACAGACTAACTATGAAAAAGGAACACTCTAGTCAGTCTCGACTAGAAGAGTTCTCCTTCATATCGTTTTATACTTTTTTGGACTGCAAAGACTAAAAATCATGAAAAAGAACAACCCCATAGTTTTCTTTAAGTTATTTTCAAACTCCCTAAACATGAAAAACAACCGAGTTTTCCTTCTATGGACTCGCAAAATTACACACTAAAGGGCCCATCTGGGGATGAACCCTTAGTTCTTCCAGTTTGTTAAATAAAAGAAGAGGAACTTACTGAAGGTGAGTGATCCAAAATTGGATCCAGGAGCTTGATGGGGCTCAGAAAGGCCTAAAAATCAAAGTTCTCAGAATGGATTCAAAACGGACTTGTGTTTAGGCCTTGTCGATGAAGCCAATGAAAATTAAGACAGGATCAAGCAGGTAGCCATGCTCTAGATATGGCTTGTTGTTTGTTTTAAACATGCAAAAATGATGTACCTATCTCGTCAAATCAATGGCTAATGTGTGTGTAGGATCAGGTTTACAACATATAAATGATCCTTAGGAAATAATAAATCGACAAGGACTGCAAGTTTGTATTATGGTATCTCTGTAGTTACAAAAATGGTGAATGCGGCTGAATACTAACAATACTCGACTAGATCAACATACAAAGGATCTTAGGCAGAATACAAATAAGAAACTAGCGATGAATAACAACACTTTCGGCTAGATCAAAGACGAAGGATCTTGGAGATAAAATAGCAACTAAAGATATGCAGGAATATGGAGCGAAGAATGATGGAAGACTGGATGATCTTCGGTGACTAGGGTGTGTCTTTCAACGAAATCGATAGCTGGTGTCTTCCTCACGGAATACACTGAACTATCTCTCGAGATGCACCTCTTCTCCCTCAATGACAAGTCATAATCTGCATAATAATGAATTAGATTCGTGACCCTTCCTTTATAGTTTTCAAAACCCTAAATCATGCACAGAGCCTAAATCGCTGTTGAAACCCTAATTCCTTTGTTGACTTTAGCTCATAATGACTTAAAAGCATTGTGCTCTTGTTAGCTCAATGTCACTTTTGAGGAATATAACACCTATGGTAGGGGTGACCTCTAGTAAAGCGTTGGTAACTCTTGTTAGCTCAATGTCACTTTCCGAATATAACACCTGTGGTAGGGTGACCCCTCTAAGTGGCATTTATCACATTAGCTAAATTTCACTTTTTGAATATAACACATTTGACTGGAGTGAACTCTAGTGACCCTGTTTACCCTCTTTGGCCCTAGCTATAGTCTAGCAGGTGGTTTAAACAATTAAGCCTCGTCTTCTGGAGCTCCTATTTGGAAGGAGACGTGCAATCCTCCCTTCAGAGTGCTTGTCCTCAAACAGCCAGTCAGTGCTACAACACCTGCTAGCTCTCCCAAGTAGCATCCTCTAATGGAAGCCCTCTCCATCGATCAAACACTCTCTGATGACAATGCTCCTTAGTTTCTGCTCGGAATTCCAAAACCTCTTCCAGAACTAACTCCAATTATCCTTCCTCATCCAACGGGGAGCTCCTCACGATGTGTTAATGAATTGTCCATTTCATTTTGAGGCAAGACACATGGAACCGTTATGAATCTTTCTCTCCCTTTGGAATCTCTAGCTCGTAAGCAACCCCATCTCTAGACGCATGATCCTGTAGGGACCACAAAATCTAGGCTTGAGCTTTTCGGCTCCTCTCTTCTTCAGAGATGATTGTCTTTAGGGTTGGAGTCTCAAAGAGAAAACCAAATCTCAACCTCAAAGCTACGCTCTATCACATGTGCCTATCTGCGCTTATATTCTATCGGTTTTGCGCCATCTGCAAGTTCTCTTTCAACAATTTGAGAATCTCCTGACTCTCTATGATCCAATCCTTGGCCTTGGGAGCTCTACTCTCCCGAAGACCAATTCTACCAAAGTGGGGAGCATCATATCCGTACAATACTCAGAAGGGTGTCATACCAATGGAAATGTGGAAGGTGGTGTTGTAGTAATGTTCCCCTAAATGTAACCACTTTACCATATTCTCTGTTGTCCTCCTACATAGTTCCTCAATACCCTTCAACCCACTTTTTAACGATATCGGTCGCCCGTAAATACGGGGTGATAGGCGGTGCTAAGGTGTCTTTGTCCCCGATGGCCAAAACAACTCTCTCCAAATTTCCCTATGAACCGGTATCCCTATCAGCGGCGAGTGTTCTTGACAGCCATGAAGTCTGAAGACCTCCCTGAAGAAAATCTCGGCTACTTGAACTGCGTTGTACTATGTTGGTATGGTGTAGAAGTGAGAAAAATTTGTCAATCTGTTGACCACTACATGGAATCTGATCATTACCACGGACTGTGGGTAGACCGATTGATAGAGATCCATGAATATACTCTCCATTTACTACTGCGGAATGGGGAGTGGCTGAAGTAGCCTAGCTGGAAGAGCATGCTCTGACTTGTTCTCTTGACAAGTCACACACTCAGCGGCGTGTCTCATAACGTCTTGTTTGAGGCCATTCCATGAGAACCTCTCTCTGTTTTGTCTATAGGTTTTGAAAAATTCTTGATGGCCTGCTAGTGGTGATTCATGAACTGTTGTGAGGATCTTTTTCTTGAGCCTTGAATCTGGCACTAGGTAGACTCTATCCTTGTAAATGTGACGTCGTCAATGACCCTATATCTGTCATCCTATATCTGCCCATCAATCACCTCCTGGCGAACTTGTTCTTGGAATATTCCACTAACAAGTGGGATTTCCAATCGTGAAATCTGCATCAAAGACATGCCGTAGGTCTCCTCGATAGTGCAGCGACCACAATGTTCTTCTTCCCCTTGACATACTCTATGTCAAGTCGAATTCATGTACCTTAGTCACTATTCGTTGGCGTTCACTGAGGTCCTTCTGTTCAAGGAAATACTTCAAACTGTGATCGGTCTTGACCATGAATTTGCTGCCACCAAATGAACTTGGTCCGAGGCATGCATGATTGCTGGCATTTCCTTGTCATAAATGGAGTACAACCTCTCGGGTTGACTAAGCTTCGGTTCTCGAATACAATGGGGTGTCTCCCTGCATCATGTACCGATCCCTTCGCTGGATGTGTCACCCTCTAGTACAAATGGTAGGGTGAAGTCTGGTAGTGCCAACGGACAGAATGTGATGAATTCCCTTCAGCGATCAAATGATTCCTGTGATTTCTCGGTTCATATGAAGGCCCAGTAAACTTGTAAGATCCGTCAGTGTTGCTCCAAGATGAGAAAAAACCCGGACGAACTACCTGTAATAGCTACACAGCCCAAAGAAACTCCTCTCAGTGCATCCCGTTCTTGGGCATCGACCAATCTATAATTAATACGATCTTCTGCCGAATTTGCACCTCTACCCCATTATAGCGATGATGCTGAGCTAATTAAAGTATCTCTGTCATACCGAACTCTCACTTGTAATCTTTGGCATATAATGAGCGTACCTTCATGATACTCAATACCTCATCCAAGTGCCTCATATGCTCTTGACCGGTTATAGATTGAGGCTCGCTAATCAATGCACATCCTCATGGTGCCATCCTTGCCGGACCTAAGACGAAGGAAGCAAATGGGTTGTTGCTACGGTATGATGTGTCCCATCGTTAACAATTCCTTGATTTTACTTCTCTGTCTCGTCCTTGAACCTCCTGGGATGGCGATAGGGCCGGTGATCATAGGTTTGCCCCTCCTCTAACTCAATGGTGTGCTCAAACCTCACATCCGTTGGTCTCCATGGTGGGATTGCCTCAAAGACTTCTTGATGTCATCCCAATAAATTATTGATCTGCATTATTGGTATTGTCGACCTTCTGAATCCTTTTGGTAGTGATCAAGCATTACGCGGCATATGCTACCTCCCCATGTCTAAATATCCTCTCCATCACTCTTAGAAACTATCCACCGGGTGCTCTGTTGTGCTATCTTGACAACCTTCTTCCCATCCTGATCTATGAATCCCATTTCAAGGTTTGGTAGTTGGTAGTGATTTTTCTGAAGGTAATCATCCACTGAACTACTAACACCACATATGTGTCCGATAGGTCCAACCATAAAATGTGTCTCTCATGGTGTAGTTTCCTAACTTCATATATAAGTTTAGAATTCTGTCTAGACACTCCAATGTGTGTCCATCTTCTACCGCAACATCAAACCCTCAAACTCCTCTATCTAAAATGCATGTCTTGATACTAGTGAAGCGTCGATGAAGTTGTGGGTGGCCCCTCATCTATCGAGGCGTGCCCGTTGCCTGAATAATCCCACCGATACGGAGGGTATCATGCAGGAACCTTTGGAAAGATTAAGCTATGACTCCTCCCTTTGCTGGTTTCTTCATGTTAGCATGCTCTGGAGGTTGTGGACTACTGGAGGAGGGGCTCCTACCGGTGTCGGTGGTCTGAGGAAGCTGCTCCTCTGGATTTGACTCCTCCTATGAACTAGTGTATCCATTGTATTGCTCCTCCTCAGCGCACGCAGCATTATCTGCGCTACCTCAATATAATGAATCTCCCTTTCCCATGCACCTATGGCTGGGGACCCAAGGATCTCTCTGTTGAAGCAAAGCTTCTTCCTCATAAGATCTTGCCTAGTGTCCTCATACTTCTCCTTTTCCCTTCCATTCTCTGGAATGGCTACATCTTGATCCCTGCAGGGCACAAATGGTTTGGAGAAAGTTTTAGTCTTTGGCACTAAGTCTTCCATATCTCAGTGCGAAGGATGGCATCCGCAAAGTAGGAGGCCTGTATAATACCTTCACCCATCCTCTTGAGCTCTGTGGTCTATACGTGAATAACATTATCCAGCACGGGTTTTGATATATCCCATCAGCACGCCATGACTGCCGAAACTTTCGTAATGAATGCCTCTGTGTGCCGGTTTGTCTCAATGGGATAGATCCTGAAGTGTCTCGGGATCCTTCTACATCAAACCTATCCATGAGCCTATTTGTAAAATCCTATAGGAGGTTATCTGTGTGACCCAATGTCACGATCCATGATACCCTTTCGTGTGCCTCACCCTCAGAAGTGTAAGATTCATGAAACTGATGGCCTCGATACCGGTCATCGGTTGAGCTGTAATAAATGTCTAGCCGTACCCAAGCTCACGGTGAGATTGTATTTGGACGATCCATCAAAAGAAGGGATAGTGAGTTCCCAACTTTTGGATGAAATCAAGGTTATACCCCATCTGTTGTTGTGGTCCTCTCCTCTACGACTCTCTGGGAGATTCACAGTGCGAGTCCACAGTAGTCGACTAAGGTCATGTCATGATGAAAGTCACTGCGACCCAATGTGCGTACTCCCTCACATACTCTGCAATGTCGTCGGCATGGGTGGGTGGCCTATGTGCTATTGGTGGCGGTACTGCTACCGGGGGTGCCCTATAGAAACTGGGAAACAATGGACATGGAATCCTACTTCGCCCGGTGTATGTCGCGAAGAGGGGTAGGCGGGGGTTGCTTCTACTCGAGGACCGTGCGTGGCATGTGGGACTTGTGTATCTGGGGTGCCCACTCTAGCCAATCTAGTCAACGGACCATGTCTTATTCCTTGGCACAGGTGGTTGAGACATGGTCCGTTGACTAGCCAACATACCGTTGATGGCATGGTGCCTCTGGATATACGGGGCCTTCGCTGGCGCCCTCGGTCACTCTGTTGTCTCCTAGCATCCTCTGACCCTCGCCTCTGCCCGCTTCTCTGCGCTTCTTTGTGTTCCTCTTCCCTCTTCCTAGAGCTGGGAGGAAGGGGGAAAATGGAGTCTATGCACCTTCTTTCGATGCTGTGTAAGTGAAATATTAGGTCACCTAAGTGTTCCGCGGCCCTCGGGTCTTCCTGTTGCCACTCATTGTCTTTAGTCCGCGAGGCTGGCGGGGACTAAAGCTCGATACCCTTGTAATGTTCACGACTTAGTAGTCTAGAGCGCTGTAATATGTTTGTAGGCTCAAGGTTTACAACATATAAATGATCATACAAATAATAAATGTGACAAGGACTACAAAGTTTATGATATCTACGTGGATTACAAAAATGGCCGAATACGACTGAATACTTACGACAATATTTCGACTAGATCAACATACAAAAGGATCTTAGCCAGAAAAAAAATAAGCAACTTCTGTTGAATAACAACACTTTCGAAGCTAGATCAAAGACAAAGGATATTAGCGAATACAAATAAGCAACTAAAGATAATAACCAGAATATGGGAGAACTACGGAATCAATGAAGAATGATGGAAGACACGGATGATCTTCCCGGTGACTAGGGTGTGTCTTTCAACACGAAATCAACCAACTGGTGTCTCCCTCACGGAATACACTGAACTATCTCTCTCGAGATGCGCCTCTTCTCCTCGATGACAAGTCATAATCTGCATGATGATGAATTAGGTCACTGAACTTTCCTTTATAGATTTCCAAAACTTTAAATCATGTTGAAACCCTAAATAACTGCTGAAACCCTAAATCACTGCTGAAACCCTAATTCACTCGAAACCCTAATTCACTGTTGACTTCTGTGCAGCTCATAATGACTTAAAGCGTTGTTAACTCTTGATAGCTCAATGTCACTTTCCAAAAATAACACCTATGGTAGGTTGTTGACTTCTATTTTTAGCGTTGTTAACTCTTGTTAGCTCAATGTCACTTTGAGCTAACAAGAGTGTTAGCTCAATGTCACTTTCTGAATATAACACCTGTGACTGGGGTGACCTCTAGTAAAGCGTTGTTAACTCTTGTTAGCTCAATGTCACTTTCCAAATATAACACCAGTGACTGGAGTGACCTCTAGTAACCCTGTTTACCCCTCTTTGGCCCTAGCTATAGTCTAACGGCGTGGTTTAGACCATTAAGCCTCCTCTTCTGGAGCTCCTATTTTGAGAGGGACATTACATGGCAGCTGACTGTACAGGCTGTATAGAAATACAACTGACGTGGTAGGGTACATGGATAGAGGTTGTTGACTGGGAAGGTATAGGTGGACCAATCCAGGAGTGACATGTGTCACCACCACAAAGGTGACATGTGGCACATCCGTACGATGCTTACGTGGCAGGTGACATGGCAGACACGTGTCTGGAAGACATGGATGAATCAAGCACTGACACATGGAATTACTCTTGACATATGGTACAGTGCCACGTGGCCCATACATGGGCTACCACATGCAACCCGTTGGTTGGTTAAAGTTCTATTGTAAAATTTTTTGGACTTAACGAGGTTTGAACCCATGACCTTTGACCGGGCGAATGACTTGGCAGGGCCAGGCTAGCCAGCCCACCCTTGCTTTGTTTCTTAACCCTATTGGTTTCCACTTGTATTTAAGTTGGAATGTATTGGGCTCTGGACGGATTAAGGGCTAGGGCCTAGTCCCAACCCCTAACACGCACACCATGTAACCACAACATATGACGAGACCCTTCGTTGGTTGTTTGGCGCAGATGTGGATAAGGGATAGCCTCTGGGTTTTCGATGCTTAATGCATATGACCCAGGGTTCAACTGTTGGCATGGGTGTATACGGTTAGCGCCTGGTCAGTCGGGCTAGCCCTCCGACCAGTGTGCTAGACCAGGGGCTTTACAGTCAGGGGCTAACTGATAAGGGTGCATGGAGTTACAACACTTGGCCATATGCGTCACCGCCTTAAGACCAGGAGCCAGTAATGGAGGGGCCAACGCACAACAAATAAGTGTGAGGCCACATGGGGCACGCTAATAGGACTAGGAGCCCGCTTTAAAGGGGATGCATCCAATTTATGTGCAGAAAGTTGGTTCTTAACTATACCATATGATTTTTTAATGGATTTTTAGCCTAATATTGGGGATTTAGCCCATTTTTGGGAGATCTTGGGCCTTTTTTTAGGCCAGATCTTGGGGAGAAGTTGGGAGATGGTTACCAAATTCAGATCTATATAAACCAGGGGTTCTTGAAGCTATGGAGGGAGGTTCAGAGCAGGTTTATGCTGAAGATTTTCTAAGCCAAAGCCATTTTTATGCAGGGAATTTATTGAGAAGCGCACCTTGGTGGGCCATTTCTGGGAGCTCCGGTCATCCAATTTCAGTGCCGTCTGTTTTGTTAGGTTCTAGAGATCTAGTAGAACAAGACTAGATCAGTTTGTCACATTTTTGTCACTGCTGTGATGTACGTTTAAATATTTGAACATAAATAAGAAATCCTCACCCACTGAGACAAAGGCCTGGAGACGTAGGCGAGATTGCCAAACTCCGTTATCAAATCCTCTTGTTATGGTTTGATGATGCATTATGTTTATTTTCAGATCTGAATACGTTTTCATGGATGCAATGTTTCTTTAAATTCTTCCTCTTTCATTCAACTTCCTAAATGGTTAATTAACACATGCTAAATAACTCAACCTTTGTCTTCAAAAGATCTTTTCGGATCAAGTGGTATTAGAGCTAGTTAACGTTTGGATTTGAGTTTTGCATGATTACCAGGGAAAATATACATACGGTGAAGGTGAGATTGTTGAAGATAATCCATTGATTAGATTGAGAAATATAACTTCTCAAAGAGTTTCAAAAAAGTTTCTTCACCATGTTGGAGATGATGAAGGTTTTGTATGAGGATTACTTGGAACGGAAGAGACCAAATTTGGGTGAATCTTCAAAGGGAAAAATTAAAGAAGGAGAGGATCCTCTTGAAATTTCTCCTTCACCTCCATATTCACCTCCTTCTTCTCCTTCTTCTTCAAGTTCAAGTTCAAAAATGCCTGTAAGAAAACATGTCCATAAACATAAGAATGAAATGCCTTTATTAATACTTGATGGTAAATTCGAATTACCCATGTATGATGGTGAATTTAATGCAGAGAGACTTGAAAATTTGGTCAAACAGATGGAGGTTTATTGTAGTGTGCAACAAATAAAGGATGAAGAAACTCAGATCAAGTTGGCATCACTTACACTTGCAGGCACACCACTCATCTGGTGGCAAAGCAAGTTGCAAAATGGCACACAACAAGTGGGTAATGTATTTCCATCATGGCAAGTTTTTATTTTTTCACTTAGAAAGCAATTCTATCCTTTGGGTTATAAAGAGAAAGTGTTAATTGAATGGAAAACTCTTAAACTAAGAAAAGGACAAACAATGAAAGAATACACATATGGATTTTGTAAAATGGAATTGATGTTAGATATTCCTTTACATACCCAAGAAACTCTTATGAATTATATAGGAGGTTTACCTACGCATATTCGAAATACTGTATTCATGTTTGGACCTACTAATATTGATGAGGTTTTTGTTCAAGTGAAATACATTGAAGCATGGAAAATGGGAGTTGGTGTATCAAGGGAATCATCTTCAAGGAAAGAGGACAAAAGGAAGTGGAATAACAAGAAGGCAAATTCAGTGGCAAGAAAGGAAGAGAAGCCCTCTTGCAAGCATTGCAAGAAAGAAGGGAATGATGAGGAACCTTGTTGGAAATTGCATCCTGAGAAGAGACCAAAGTGGTTCAAAGAGAAGAAAGGGAGGCAAATAGTTGCAACAGTAACATGACCCACAAACCCAGGATCATATTCAGGTGATGAATCAAAAGTCTCATTGGTTGGTATGACAGGTAAAATTGGTGGTGGATTTGACGCTAGAAGTAAATTGTTTCACATAAGGGTCATCATGAAACATACTAAGGTCGACACATTCATAGATAGTGGATCTCAATCTAACTTAATTTCAGAGGAATTGGTTAAACAATTGGGATTAAACACTCAGATGCATCATAAGACTTACACACTTAAATGTATAAGCAACAATCATCGATTGGACATAACAAAGTAGTGCACATTAAAATTTGAAATTTCATCTAAATTTGTGGATGAGGTAACATGTGATGTGGTGCCACTAAGTGAATGTGGAATGGTCTTAGGCACTCCATACTTGTATGATCAACAATCTTCTACAAGGCAAAGAATCAATATCATTTAACCAAAGTAGGTCAAGAATATGTGGTTCATGCTCATCATTTAAAGGCAAATAAATCTCTTCAAACTATGGAACAATTAAGAAAGGTCGCTCAAGCAAGCAACACACCTATAATTGTTTCAAATCAAGTAATCGATCTTAAGCAAGAACAAGAGATGATTGTATAATGGAAAATCAATCATGCTTTTCTTCAAGATAAGCTAATGTTGTGCAAATATTATAAACATATCAACTCATTTGAAGTCATATTTTTGATGCTATCATTAGTAATGTTGTCTACATGGATGATAGTGGCTTCAGTAAAATGTGACAGGGTACAAGTGGCCAACAATATGCTATCAGTTATCATGATTGTTTTACAGTTGATCTTGATGAGATAGGTGCACAAGACAGAGTTCAAAGACAAGGAACAAGTTGGGTGGCCTATCCCAAACTTGATGACTGGTCAGTAACCTTTTGGGGACCAAAAGGTTCTTTAGTGGGGAGGTGTGATCTAGAATTAGATCCAGGAGATTGATGGGGCTCAAAAAGGCCTAAAAATAAAAGTTCTCAGAATGGCTTAAAAACGGACGTGTGTGTAGGCCTCGTCGATACGAACCCAATGCCAATTGAACGAGCTCAAATGGATGTTGTATGCTCCATATATGGCGATCTGTTCATTTTTTCAAACATGCAAACAAATGATGATTGTACAGTCTGTACAGTGCCATGTGGCAGCTGACTGTACAGGTTGTACAAATGATGTGCTAGGGTACATGGACAGAGGTTGCTAACTGGGCAGGTATAGGTGGACCAATCCGGGAGTGACATGTGTCACCACTGCACATGTGACACATGGCACATGCGTACGGTGCTTACGTGGAAGGTACAATGGCAGGTGACGTGGCAGGTGACATGGCAGACATGGATGAATCAAGTGCTGACACGTGGAAGTACTCTCAGTGTATGGTATGGTGCCACGTGGCCCAGACATGGGCTTCCACATGGCACCCATTGGTTGTTTAAATTTCTATTGTAAAAATGTTTGGACTTAACGAGGTTTGAACTCATGACCTCTGAT
>SNQJ01S0011298.1:134989-155650 GCA_010110895.2 Picea sitchensis | reverse complement strand
TCCATTTTCATCTACTATATCTTATCACCTTCATGTGACAAGTTTCATGTCGACTGACGGGGGATAAATCAATGCCCTCCTTCGAAAAGTCTTTTGTTGTTGACTTCAACAAATTATTCGGGAAATATACTTAGGAACACATCAGTACCTTGGGACCTATATGCCTAAATGGAAGGCCTCCTCACATTCGACAACGGGTATTCATCAATGAACCCTGACCAACTGACTCCATGAATGTTCAACTATAACTCATTTTTCACATTCGTTGGATTATATTTTAAAATTACCTTGAAAATCATCGACGTCAATGGTGATTTATCTCACACTTGTTAACGATATACCTCAATGACCGGTAATCAAGTGGTTTCTGTCATGTTCGACATCAAGTCATCTATTCACATGGACATAATCGTACTGTTATAAGGATCAGGAAGAAGACCCTGGGTTGAGAATTCATCTACATATATACTTTACCCAGGATGCAATGGCGACTATCCAACTGATATACTTGTTTTAACATAGATCCACTTTGTATTGGTTTGTGGATCTATTCTTATCACATTGTAGCTCCATTGTGTATTATTTTGTGGCTACGATCAAGTCAGGTCATAGAGAGATGGATTCACATTGTATTCCTAATGGCCATCTCCTTAGTCAATATTATTATGGATCCGTAGTGTATTTATTGGCGGCCATACTTTGAGTCACTTGTAGTCTGAGCATAGGTATTCCTACCTCAGGAATGGAACAAATATTAACATTGTTTGATGGTTGTTTGCAACTTCTACCAGGTTCCCCAATTCCATCAGCATTCATTTTTTGACTTCACACTTTGGGGGGTAATGTGTTACACATCAAAATTACTCACTTCGACATTGTCACATTCTCACTGTCGTAAGTGTCACACTTTTGTCGCAAATGTTGTAAGTGTAACATTATCTTTCACCAAGTGTCACATCACCAACAACACCATGAAAACACTAGCTACAACCCCTAAAACATGTTAGAAGAAGAAGTCCCATCATCTAACAATAAATTGTTTTCTAAGGAATTGTTCATCTTGGTAACTTTTTGGAAGATCAATTCTCCCATGCTCATACACAGGGATCTCTAGCGCTCCTTGTCCATATCAGGGGGATTTTTGTAGTGCTCTATTGCCCATTCTAAGGAAGCGTTGAGTTGATTGAGGAAATCTTGGAAGAAATCCCATTTTCTTCTAAAGATAGCTATGGATGGATCGAGTTGGTTTGGCTCGAATCTAACTCTAGGGATGCATCTAATGGAGATATCACAACTGTTGGAGCGATATCCTCAACTAATTCCAAATACCCAAGGTATTTGAGGTTCTCAAAGCCTATAAATGGAGGCATTCCCATGGTAAAACAAGGAGGATAAAATCAATAAAGCATTGTTATTTTGATTGTGTATCTTTAGAGAAAGGGTTGCACAAGGAGGACTTGGAGAGGCTGCTGCAACATCATATGAAGATTGTAAGTTTCTTCTTGAAGTTCTCATCTAATATACTTGGCCTATTTCCTTCAGGTATGTGGTTTAATGTGCTTGTCTATGTTTAATTTGATTTTCATAGATGAATTTGCTTTGCCTAATCCATTAGAGTAGAAGGAAGTTGTTTGTTTCTCGTTGTTCATTGCAGGTATTGATTTGCACCAAGAATTGGGTCAAGATTGTGGGTAGAAGAAGCTAGGAAAAATGTCATAAACATAGTACGTCCTACTTTACCTTCTCCTCTCTTTTTCGTTAAGAAAAATGAGTTTATAGGAATGGTAGTGTCCAAATAATTGTTTCTGTATTGGTATAAAGATTAGTAATATGAGGGAAAGTTCACCTGTTCGCGGGGGAATATTTCCATAACAATTGATAAATATGAAGTTATGCAAGGTTGAGGAAGTAAAAGAGGGTTGACGGTGAAAGTTTCAGAATTGTAGAAATACTGAAAAAAACCCTATGTTTTGAGGTGTACGTGGGATGCAATGGAGAAAGGCACGCACGTGTGTGAGATGAAGGAGAATAGGGCATGTACAATTGGGAAAATCCATTAAACCTTGAGTTTCTAAGGGTTCCAGGTTCTCAGAGTTTGAAAGCAATCTCCCAGGAAGGTCTACAATGATCAGGTACAACAGATCCATCTACAGGTTCAAAAGGCGTGTCTTAAATTTATGTGTAGTTGGATATTGTTGTCTACATGAGATATGGTTATTGGGGTTTGACGATTTTCCCTGGAGAGGTTGTTGGTTGTATGGAAACTATGGTATGAGATAGATCTACAGAAATAAAACACTAGTATGTTGGTATTGTTAATTGATACATCTAGTTGGTTCAAGTGTTGAGACATAGCTATTATTTCTTGGTACATGGTTGAGGGATTTTGGTTGTGAAGTAGTTGTGAATTTTTTGGTGTGGTTTGAGGTTGTATATCAGTGAGTTTTTGATGTCAAGTCCATGTGAGGGTTATTACACTTGATCATGATTGTATACACATGTATGGAACATGACTAGAGAGACATAGATGTATTTGGTTTAAAGGATATATATGAACATGTATGCATAGGGCACAACTACATGTTGGACATAGTGACAGGTTGTAGGTTGATGTGACAGGGGAATTAAAGGGTCATAGTTTCAAAAAGGTGAAAACCCTAGCTCTCAGAAGGTGTACACATGCTGCAGTATATAAAGGCCGCATACATACATAGGATGAAATATAGAAAGGGCACGTACATACACGAGCTGCAACCCAGATAAGGAACATACCTATTGGTTTTTGTTGGTACACGATGACTACTGATACAAGTTGATTACAGGTTATTGGCACAGGTTGGTTACATGTTGTTAGTATAGGTTTGTACAAGTTTACATTAGTATATATATTAGTGACAGTGTAGCAGTGGTTTCATCGTCTATTTGGCACTTATATTTCAGGGCGGCAAGACGGGGCAAGGGAAGGTGGTTGTAGCCAGAGAAGATAGGGGGTTGTAGCATCCTTCTGGTTGGAGCTTCCCTCGGGTTATATCTTGAAAATATAGGGGGTTGGAGCCTCCTTCGAGTTGCAGCTGGAAAACAAAGGAAGTTGGTGCTTCCAATGAATGTAATTCTAAAGACATATAAGAAAAAAAATTATGTGGTTTTCTCCCGCATTGGATTTCCACATAAAAATACTAGTGTACTGTGTATGTGTGTGATTGCTCATTGCTCATAGTTTATTTATTATACACTTGTTTAATGATATTGGTAAACTGATCATAAATATTAACAACACTAATATATTGAGGTTGAAAATGAATATATTTCTCTATTACTGATTCACCTCCCCTCTCAGTAATCCAACACCCATCATTCTTGTTTCCTCAACAAACCTTAGAATTTCAATTACCAACATATAAAAAAACTCTAGGTAGAACTAAACAGTGCACCCATCTGGATAAGGGATCTTAGCTCTTTTAAACCTAGAAAGAGTCCATTTAATTTCATCCTTAGTTACAAGAGCCCTAATAATACCATTTTCTTGTTGATAAAAAAATGAAGGGATAATATTATTAGCTGCATAGTTTCTCCAATATGGCTCACCTCCAAATCTTTGAATAAATCTCCAAATTAGGCCACCCCTGTGTCTAAAAGTTCTTTAAAAGATTTTTTTTTTTCCCTCCTGGACCATATAATTCCCAAATCATATTAAGAACCTTTCTATCCTCCGTGAACTTATGAGAGAGGTATTATTTTTTCCCTCCTCCAACCAAATCACTCGACTTTTCAATCTCCAAGTTGTCTCTTATATGGCCAATAGATGAGCCCTCTATTTTTCTAAATGTCATAACTCATCTTTCTCTTCCATGGAAAATATTCCTGCCCAAATCCTATGGAAGATCGGACCTATGTTCTCCTAAAACCTCAATAATTCAGCTTGTCTAGATTTCCTTTTCTCTCTCTCTCTCTCCTAGGAGACCACACACTGCTACAAATGATTCACGCTAGCCACAAACTAAACCATTGTTGCTTTATCTAGATTTTGATCATAATGATGCTAATTATCCAAGACCATCCTATGAAAATAATCTTCTTTAATCCACACATGATTAAATTTGAATGGCCCCAATACTTTTTACATTACAAAATCTAATTGTAACATTATAGGTTGATGATCATAAACTCCTACCATTCTTCCAAGTTATGTAATGGTTGAAATTTTCCAATACACCCTCAACAATCAAGATGTTTTGACACCCCTACAACACCACATCTGTCATTTCACCAAGTTGGGGCCATAGACATCGGATCCACAACCACCAGCTTCAACTCTTGAAAGATATGATTAAAACAATGTGCCAAAGGGTCTTACTGAGTAGACTCCCCCCAAACCTTTCTTCCAGAAACCATCAAATTTAGGTTTCCTTCCAAAATTAAACATGAGTCTTTTAAGATACCATCTTCGGCTGAGGAATCCCATAATATTTTGCGACATGCATATGATCATAACAATTAATGGTTTTAAAAACCTTGTCCAGGGTCTTGAGATTCCCTTCCAAAATAATACCTGCAATTGAAGAAGTGGTGTTAAGAGATGAAATATATGGACTCCATGCACTATGTAACCCACCTTATAATCCATTTGCATCAATAGTACATAACTTCCACCTAGGAAGATATAAAGACAACAATACCAAAACCTTATAACCCCCAACCATTATTTCTTGCAACAATATAATGTCATGCCTATAAAACTTGAATATCATGTGAAGGGATAGCCTTTTTGGGGCATACCCAACACCTCTCATGTTTAATGAAAACATATTCATGGCAGAGCCCCATTCCCGAGATTCTCCGGTCCAAGAGCTCGAACTATTTTTTCTTGTCGACCTTGCATCACTTCTTTGGATGCTTTTTGTTTTGCTTTGGACATAAAGGATTTTCGACCTCGATGACCAGGGGGTTCCATCATGAGTGAAAGCCTACCCTCGATGACACTAGAGCCCTCACACCCCTTAATATTGTGAGAATAGAATTATAACGTGGAGGCGAGGGACCAACTTCTAAGCTAGAATAAGGGTTATCTGCAACAGGGAAAGACCCTAAATCCAACACCTAGAGCACAATGGAAACTTCTACAGCCTCCTTGGGTGAACCAAAAAATAACCCACTATCCACATTCTCCATAAACCCATAAAAAATAAGAGATTTATCTTAAACCCATAAAAACTAAGAGCTTTATCTTAGGTCCCAGATCCTGCAAAAAAGAAACAGATTCCAAAGGAGTACCTTTATCTTTATTTAATGAATCACCCACTGGTGCATATTAGAATCCTTCATCTTTGGATACATCCTTAGCTCCATATTTTGCTAAAGGAGAACTTACTTCGATGACCCTGAAGTTTCGAAGACTTGGATCAACCGATATAGATTCCAGAACCTTACCACCATGCAAGGGTTCTGAATCCAAATTATCCTCTCTCATACATCTATGGGAACTTGACTTAGCCTCAAAACACTCTTGCCTTAGGTGACCAAATTCATGAAAGATCGAACAACAGAAAGATAAATTCCAATAGTCCAGTTTCTACGAAGTGCGATCACCACACCACCTCCCATTCCAACATCAATCCTTTGCTAAGGTCGAGTTCCACCAACACCTTGGAAACCTTTTTGTCCTTGCATCCAAGAGAGCACTCATCAAAATACACAATCTGACCCAACATATTAGGTTAAATTCAAATAATTTGTTGTTTATGAGGAAATGAGTAGCAATGAACAAATTATCTCACTTCAACTACTTCTTAATGGTTTTTACCGTTTGCATTGATTTTTGAGATTAGCCATTCCATTTATTAGTTGAAAATGATAACTTATTAACTTGTCCATGTTTTTATGTCTTTCCTCATGCATAAATAAATGCACGGCTCACATTATGTTAGTTGTTCTTCTTATTACTACTATTACTAGTATTATTATTAATCACTTTTGTTTAGGTGGTGTAAAGGATTGTAGTTGTTATTTTATAATTTTGATAGTTAAAATTTGAATTTTTTATCAAATATAAAAAAATATTATTTTAATATATTATTAAGAATGTAGGTACATTTAAATGTTTAAAAAAGTATTTGAATATTTAATATTCGAAGATCCATCTGTGATGAAAATATTAAAAAGGAAAGTTTTGAATTCTCAATGTTTGCGACTTGTCATTACATTTATCCGTGTTTATAATTTCCTTTACAACCTTATTTCTATGATAAGAAAGAGAGTGGTATCATGGAAATATATATATTTGTTACTGGAATGGTTAAATTTGGTATTAAAAAAGATGTTGCAGTCTCATTGGTTAACATGATAATACAAACATAAGGGTTATTCAAAATTCAATAGTTAAACAAAGTACCCAAAATTTAAAGAGCTTATTGCTGAAAACATTGTTCTTCCCTTCACAGAGGAATACCAAAAAGACAGATTGGCATAAACCCTGTAATCAAAGAGATTATGCAAAACAAATTAAAAACTTGAGATTAAGGGAATACGTGATTGTTGTGAGCTTCACTCTTATTCTCTGATTGAGGCCTAGCTTCTTGTTCCATGACTACATGTCCATATTACTAGGATCTTCTTGAATTGAGTCCTCCTCTTTACCTTCGCTTGGAACTAAACCAATTGACATCCTTTTCAAATAAACCGTTGATTGATAAATTTTGCCCAAGATTTTTAGAATTTGGTGTAGAAACCTGCATTCTTCCTCTAGATTCTCTATTTGGAGTTTTTGTTGGGTTATCATTTCTTGTGTTTTTGCATAACTAGTATTATTAGCTTCCTCCTAAGAGAATATTCTAGATGTCGCATTGAATATGGATGTTTGATTATCGAACAAAAGGATCTTGTGCCTCCTCAAGACGTAATGAAAGCCCAAAAATTCACAGATAAGGAAATGCCCAAGGTGGTTATGGTTCTCCATTCTCCCAAATTCCCACGTTGCAATTGAGAATCTGAGAGGAATTACAACCCACCTTTGAATATTTGTAAAGACAAACATAAACTTCTAAATACTATGAAACTTGAAAATGGTCCACCTCTGAGTCCTTGCAAACATGAAAGGAAACTCTCCCTAAATCATTGAACCCGTCCCATTGATCTGGAGGAGAAACAATCTCTGCACAGTTCAAGGCATGGTTCAAATTGAAGAAGGAGACAACCATGCTTCCCTCCAAAATTATCCCACCTATATCCATCACCTTAATACTAAATGACATTTGAAGTTTCTCTACCTTCAATTTTGAAGTGCGTGAGCATACCAAGGATTTAAGCTACATTATGTCCTATCCTTCCTTCATAAATTTGAGATGTCACCTGTCAATGGATATAGAGTGCTTTGCATACTTTGGGTTAAATGTCATAAACTAAGTTTAAGGGACAATGAATAAATAATCCCACCTTTTAGCCTAAGTTTCCCAACCTCCATGTAGGAGGCCTCATTAGCTATCAACTTGGTGATTTTGAGCTCTAAAGACATGGAAAAACTCGATCGAATCAAACTGCTTTTCCTTTCCTTGTATTCTAGATATGAGCCTTCTCAAGTTACAATTAGACATACTGGACGAGTTGTAGATATACCTTATAATGATTGTTGAACCTCCAATGATTACTAAGTTCCTAACCCCCCTTGATTCTAGGATCTTAAGTCCTTGATAAAGAGCAAGAACTTCAACCTGATTATTGATTGCTTCACCTAAGCCCTATTTGAAAATGATTTCTTGTTTTCCACTGGAATCTATTATGACCCCTCTTGCACCCACCACCCTTGTGCTAGACAATTTTTTGAAAGGCCTATTACATAATTTATAGCACATTAATCCCTAAAATGCCTATTTAGCACTAGAAAGGCCTATGACTTTATTTAATTCCCAAAATGCTTGTTTTGTACATTTTGATTCCTTTGGATGCTTTATAATTTTACCAACAATATAATGATTACATCATAAGGCATTTATACTATGAGAAATGACTTCATGAAATTCATTTAGCAAGACAATGAAATGATGTCATATGTTAGTTGATAACTTCTTTATAAATTTCACTATCCATATATTGTTTATAAATTTCACTATCCATACATTGTTTGGTGTCCATCCCTTCTCATTGATTATCAAATCCTCTATCTACTTGTTGGATATCAAAATTTCCATTTGTCATCCTTTCTTTCATTGAGGTTTTCTTTCTTCGATATGATTTCCTTTATGATCAACTCAAATTGGATCAGATTTACTTGTTGCCTTTAGGATTACAACTCACATAAGAGTTGAGTTACCATGAAGAGAAATACTCAAGGGAGAAACACATGGATCATCTTTAGCATCATTCACAACCTTTGATCGTGTACAAGAGGAGGTGGGGATATATTTGAACCAGATGAATGTCTCGAGATAAGGTTTTCAATTTGTTGGTTTTCATTTGATGTATTTCCAAGTTCCCACCCACATACACATTTCATATTATATATATGCCCATCCATTTAACACATGAATTTAGTATTGGATTATTTTGTAGGTAGCGATTTAGTTTTTACTTAGGTAGAAATTAGTAACATATGAACTTAAAAGAGCGAAATTATTTCTAACCTTCTATAACCTTGGGTTGTCTCTAGATCCTTAGGGTGAAATTCTAATGAAACAATACAATAGTACTTGTTATCACTCTAGGAAACTCTCCTAGGCTGTAAGTTAGAGATGCCTAGTAACTTAATCTTTTTGGAAACTATTTTCTCAATAATAGGTGTGGGTTTGGATCAAGATGAATATTTTAACCTCTGGATTGTATTCTCAAGACAGTCTTAACTATAATCATGCAACACAAGGCCTTCAAGAGATATTGTTAGATAGGTTTGTATAACAAAGGGATAAGAAAACTAATTAGTTAACTAGAACATACATAAAACCATATATATGATGGGTCAACAAACTAGCCAAGGATGCTTGTGATTCTTGCTTAACAATCAAAAGTAAGATGACAGTTACCATATGATCATTACACATAGACAAAAGAACTAATTCCACTCATAAGCATAGACAAAGATCAAAGAAGGTCTGACAGTAACAAATGAAAGAAGTTTGCAGGATGATATATTAAAGAAAGTGTCTTTCATACAAAAAAATAGCATATAGAACTCAAAATCGAACCCTTAGTTCATCTTCTATCTTTAGCTTTATAGCTTTACAATACAGTTTTGAGATCCTAAAAGCATGGATCATATATGCTAAAGATAGAAAGTCAAAATTCAGTTTGCAAAAGATAGGGAATGATCCCCCAAAATGAGGTCAATCCCAGATTTCATGGTCTTCATATCTTGTAGAGTCATTGTGTAGTGCAGAATAGCCTTCCAAGGCTGAGTGATGACTCTTGATCCCCGTCAATCCTGTGATTTCATATTCCTCTATCTTGTAGAGTCGTTTTGTAGTGCATAATAGCCTTCCAAGGCCGAGTGATGACTCTTCCAAGAGATACAATTCAAATTTGTTGAGATGTGCAAAAAATCCAATCCATTTCCACCAAAATAGGTGCCAAAAACAACTTTACAATTCTTTCTAACTTTATGTTCGAAAAATGGATCTTGGAATTGAATATATAATTCATCATCCATCCATCATGAGTGTTTTCGCGGTCCCAAATCACACATAGGTAGATTAATGGTTCGATAACAAAGGCTTCAATATTAATAAGACCTTTCAATAAAATAGGCGATGTAAGAAGACCTTATTAGAAGCTTCCGCCGCAGGAAGGATCTTCCTCTAGATGCTTAGTATAAATAGAGTCGAGGGTATGAGAACCCTAGCTTGGATATTATTGCAATGTAGCGCCGCCGCATTGAGGTTGCCCCTCAAGAGGCCTCCTGTGAACATCAATCAAGTGCTATTTCTGCTCAAGTGCTATTTCGTTGCTATTTCGTATATCATTTCGTATTGTGAAGATTATGCCGATATTTCAATCGTTATTCTGCTATTTCAGCATTCGCTTCGCTCGCATCTTTTATATATCCTCGTATCTTCGCAAGTGGTATCAAAGCACTTTCCTTGGCGTAAATTGTGGGAATTTTTTTTCAAAGTAGAGACATATTATGACATCTCAAAGCTACATATATTTGTTGTTCAACACATAAATCCACGGTTGAGGGATACATACACGCAGAAAATACAAGTGGTTCTGCGCACGCTTGTTGGCCACCCCTGTAACCCCAGTGGTACCTCTTCGAAAGTGGTAGCGATCGCATCGTAACCCGTAAATCGGCCTAGATTTCCTGAATCCCTTTTTATATAAACCTATCGGTCGTCGGATCGCTATAGTGTCACCGAGAACAAAGACTGGGAAGAACTTCAAGACTGGGTAGCTCCGTAGCAACGGCTAAGGGTACTCTGGCCTATCCTCCTTAGTTAGTGCCCAGATATATTGGGCCAAGTACTACAATTGGAACCCGCATGTATATCAAATATCTATAACACAAGGAAAACCCTTATATGTAGAACCCTTGAATACCCAACCCTTGGGGAACATAAACAATTTAAACAGTTATACCTACAACTATTAACCCGCATCCAGATTCTGCCGCTGGCAATACCGTTCAATTTGGGGATTTCAAGACGCAGCATTCTTCGCACTCAAAGCATAACCCCAGCAAATTGTGAAAAAAAAAATAAAATAAAAAAAAAAAAAAAAAAAAATAAAAATAAAAATTTTGAGACCTATTCCATTAGATTCCATCTCTTCAGCCTCATCACTTTCCCCCATATCATTTTCAGAAAAAATTTTGACCCCGCTCGCACCCTTTCCAGTCACCCATTTTTCACCATTAGTTTGAGACCCTTCCATTAGATCTATCCGTTTCCTCCCCTTATCACTTTCATCCATATCATTTTTCAAGAAAAAAAAAAAAAAAAATTCTCGAATTCCCAATTCGGCCCTCAACAATTGTCATCATGGCCCATACCCGAACCAAGAACTAGAGTCTCGCCTTTCAACACCCTCAAGAACATGGTTTACTTTGAGACTCCAACAAGAGTGTAATAACTTCATCAAGCAATTATTGCCTCCTCGTGATGCCTCCATGAATGCATCTGTAAATGTAGTTGTTTAGTCCGCAATGGCGGAAGTCATAAATGAAATTGAATCTGTCGTTGTAGCGCTTTGCACCAAACTCAAAATCCTCTCGATGACCCTTTCGATAATGCACCTAAAAAGACTGAAGACGAAACTTCTTCCCATTCCTTTCAACTACATCACTTTCAAAGGGGACATATGCCTTTCCACCTGGGTGGATGTAACTAAATTTGATGGCTCACAATTCATCGTTGGGCTTCACACAAATGGAACATTATTCTCTACAACATTACAGATGACCTGCCAACTTCGGTATGGTGTTCTCCATCTTGATCAAGAACGCGGCAATGGTGGCAATGGAGAAAGCTTCCCATATATATTGTTGACTCCAATTTGTTGTCGAAGCTTTATGAACGCTTTTGATTATCACACCAAACTATTTGGGCCGCTTTTGACCAAATTACAATTCAGCACAAATAAGATTTCTATAGCGATTTGAGCTGCCCGCTGAACAGAGGTATGATCGATGCCTTTCACAGTGTTTCCATCGGGTTGGCCTTATGAGGAGGTTAGGCCCATGTCTCATGGTTCACCCCACGACGGGTGTGGAGGCTACCAAAAGCCACAAGAAGCACAACAAATTGTTTCTCTCAAACCGTAGCCTTCCTTTTTTCCCGCGCACTAAACCAAAAAACCCCACTACTCCCTCTCGCTTCCCTCAAAATCCAAAACTGACCTTGGGCCGAATGGTCAAAGACAACTCAGCGCTCCAATCAGATAAATATTTCCTTGCGCCAGCAAATGTAAGGGAACAAAGCTCTTATGGCCATCTCGAGGATATTCAAGTTATCTATGATGAGACCGTTCTCTAATCATCTCGAGACTTCCAAATAAACCCTCCTTCCGACCCTCCCCCAGAAGAACCCATCATTTCCCTTTAATGTTTCCCACCGCTTTCCCCAATAAACTCGGGTTAACGTATATAATCCTAAAATACTGTCTTGTTGATATGGCAAAGACCCACAACTTTATCTTCATCGACGCTCAAGAAACCCACCGCCATGCATCAGTGCCGTTAATAATTTCCAACCGGCGATTGCCAATGGGGCTCAGTGAAATGTGGAGGGAAGGCCAGGAAAAATGCGCGCCTTCCAACGGCTATCACAAACTCAAATCACATATGTTTGCTCTGGACATGGGAGGTTGTGACATTGTGTTGCGCTTCAATGGTCGTACCTTTTGGGTCCCATTCTCATGGGACTTTCAAATTTAACCATGCAATTTTGACCAAGGCGCAAGGCCAGAACATAAATAAGGCATCATCATGTTCTCCTGAAATCATCGCTCTCATCAGAGTGGAGAAATTGCTCAAAAAGGTCATTCGGGTGTCAGCCCAACTCCATGCCATTCAAGCCACCGGAGATCCCACCCGTACCCCAAGACCTCCGAGCCCTCCTCTCTAAACATCAAATGGTCTTTTTCACTCCCTAGGGACTCCCTCTTTCTTGTGGTGTCCATGATCATTCTATTCCTCTTTGTCCCTCGAAGCTTCAACATATACGCCCATATCACACCCCTTTGCCCGTAAAATGAAATTGAAAAAATGGTTTAGGAGAACCTCATCGCCGGTAAGTCCGCCCCTAGCATCGGCGTCCTTACTCCTCTCCCATTGCCATGGTCTTAGCAGAAGGTTCTTGGCGATGTGTCCCGACTTCCGCGTCTCTCACAAACTCACCATCAAAGACAATTCCCCATTCTGGCCATTGATGACCTCCTCGATGAACCAGTGAGCCACTCCTTTTCACCAAACTTGATCTTCGCCGCCATCACCGTGAACCGCATGAAAGAGTCTCCATTCCTAAGACGGCCTTTCACTCATGAGGGCCACCTTTACTTAATTCTCCTTTTTGTCATATTCTTCGTTGTAACGCCCTCCACCTTCTGCAGCCTCATGAACTATGTATTTCGTCCTTTTCTCGCCATTTGTCCTAGTTTTCTTTGACGATATCCTCATATATAGCAAGCATGGAAAGACCATTCCACTATGTGGATAAGTCCTCGCATCTGCCAAGACTTTTCTCAAATAAAATTCAAATGTGCTTTTTGGTATCCAAGTCGTATCACTTGGGTCATCTAGTGGGCAAGGATGGTCGTGGTGGACCCGAAAGATTGAAGCCATGCAAGATCAATGCACCCTAAGATTCCCAAAAGCCCGTGGGATTTTGGGCCCTCACGTGATACACGCAAATTGGCTTCAAGAACTATGTAGATTGCAAAGACTTCGACTCTCCTAAGAAGCGAACTCTTCACTGGACCCACTCACGATCAAGCTTTTCAAACTTTAAAGATGGCCATGGTACTACTCCGTCTCCGTTTCCCGACTTCACAAAGACATTTTGTGTTGGAATGCGACGCATCAAGGAAAGGAATTGGAGCTGTCCTTATGCAAGAGGGTCTTAATTTTGCCTTTACGAGCAAAACAACCAACCGAAAAGAAACTGGGAAAACCTATTTATGAAAAGAAATGTTGGCCATTCTACATGCAAATAACTGCGGCCCCTATTCTTGGGGCAACGATTCCAGATTTAGACAGATCATCAAAGCCCCAAATACTTTCTCGAACAACGCAGATTTCACAGAGCAACAAAAATGGGTCACTAAGCTTTTGGCGATTATGAGATATTTTACAAGAAGGGAAAAGACAATGTAGTGGCGCATGCACCGCCCGTAATATGAAGACGGCTGAACCCCTTTTTTCTTTCCTTCATTGTACCAGAGGGGATACAAGCGGTGCACCAAGAATTGCTGCAAGACCCCAAAATCTCCTGACGACCCAAGAATCGAAGAACAAGGCTAAGCTCCCCTGTGGTACTCTTACTGGATGAGCTTCTTGGCGTTAAAGCATATCGCCACTTGTATTTAATTAAACAATCCAGGCTCAAATCCATCAGACCGTTCGAGCTTCATGCTACACCCACAAATAGGCACTGTGGTAGTTCACTAAAAACATATGACAGAGTTAAATGCTACTTTTTCTGGGATGGTATGAAACAGATCCGGCTGGCTTGTGGTTGAATGTGAGTATGCCAACGCAACAAGGGAGAAATGTCAAATCTCTTGGCACACCTAACCTGGCCAATTCCCCCGATATTTGGAAGGATATTCTGCTCTTATTGGCTGTGCTTACCCAAATCAAAATAAATTAAAGGATAGTCGGTGGTGGTCGATCGCCTTCCAAGTATGCCCATTTTTGTGCTCTTCCCACCCATTTACTGCATCTACTAAGGGTCTAACTTTTCATGGATCAGTTCAAGCTTCATGGCATGCCAAAATCTATTGTTTCTATCGAGACCTAACTACAAGCAATTTTGGAAGTAAGAACTCTTAAGTTACAAGGCACAATTTATCTCAAATTTTATCATCCCTGCATGTATGGTCAAATGTAAGTCGCCAACAAGAAACCTATATCTGAGGTGCTTTGGGGATCAAAACAACACTGGGCCTACGGTTACCCTCAATGGTACAACACTACATACCATACCACTCGTGATGACTCCTTTTGAAGGCAGCTTATGGACGTAGCCTCCGTCGCCTTCTTCCTACTTACCGTGTACTGAAGGTCCGTAGCAATGACGACACATCATCCGAAAGGTGATATCCTTCGTATTCTTTAAAGAGAACTTCCCAGTCAAGGCCCGTAATGTAATGAAGTGTTAGCAGATCAAGGTCGCCGAACGCAATTTTGTAGAAGGAGATCGTGTAAGCCATGCTACAACCATATAAGGAAACTTCCCTGCGTCGCATCGCTGTCGGGTTAGCACCCAAATTTTATGGCCCTTTACACGCTCTAAAGCGTAGGGACAAGCTTGCATATCGCTAGTCGTACCTACCGCCTAAGTTAAGCATCGCTTTTCATGTCTCTCATGAAGGTGATTGGAAACCAAAGCTAACTTCAAAACCAACCTTCCGTAATTGAAGTGTAAGAAGGATCCATTTGGCTACAACTGTATGTTGACCGAGGGCTGCTACCAATAACCATCAAGGAAGTGCTCTCGCATGCGAAAGATATGCAATGATGCCACTTGGGAACCAAAAAACCATTCTACATAAAGAAGCCTATTATCTCAAGCCTTGAGGACAAGGCCGCTATAATGGACATGTTAAGGTCCTAACCCGCATTATATAGGTAGATTAATGTGTTTCGGATGTAAGGTCAATATTAATAAGACCTTCAATAAAATAGAATAAGGCGGATGTAAGAAGACCTTAATAGAAGCTTCCGCCTAGAAGATCTTCCTCTAGATGTTTTTAGTATAAATAGAGTCGTAGGGTATGAGAACCCTAGCTTGGATATTATTGTAACAGAAGCTACGCCTTTCCATCGAGGTTGCCTCAAGAGGCCCTGCGGAACATTGCTATCTCAAGTGCTATTTCGTTCATTGCTGGTTATTTCTGCATATCATTCTCGTATTGTAGTGATTGTTTGATATTTCTACTCATATTCTGTTTAGCATTTTGCTGCTCGTGATCTTTTATAGATATATCCGGTATCTTGCGCCAAATGATTTGGATCAAAACCTCGGACTGCGTAAAAATTCGGATCATTCGGCAAAGATGTGCTTTTCACAATAGAAGACTTCTAGTGATTTAATCCATCGAAAAGCTCGCTTTCGACATCTGCTTTCGATGGTTAATGAATAGTCGTCCTATTCGCCTAAATCACCGAAAACTTGGCTTTGTCAAAACTTCAAAATTTGCAAAAATGTATTACCTTGCTGGTTTGCTGAAGGTTTTAGAGTGCCTTTGGTGATGTTCCTCCTCCTTTTACAGGGCTGGAAACCTCAATAAGTTGTGTAGGAATCTTTGTTTCCTTCTCTATTGAAGTAGCCAATTCTGCTAGGTTTTCTAACCTTGAATGATCCTGAGCTGGAGGTCGGGATTCTTTTATCTTTAGCCTCAAAAGTGTAAGCTTCATGTACAGCTTCATGTTCTCTCTTCATTGCTGTTCCAACATCAGAAACATAGCATGAAACTTTATCAATAGGATAATCCACAACAAATATAGACAGGACAGTATTTGCTATGACAAGAGGAGGCTCCTTCAGAGGGTCCACTGTACTGACAAAAATATCAACACCAGCCAACTGAGATGGCTCTCCTTTTTTGTCAAAACTCAAAGAAAGCCTGTCAAGATAGGTTTCTCGGTTAATGGGAATCCATTTAGGAAACTGGTCAAGAATCCATAACAAGGACAGAAGCAACCTCCATAATCTCCAACATTGGGCAAAGGAACACAACCAAGGTGGGTACAAACACCAACTACAACAAGCCACTCTGGATTGAAAACCCTTGCTAAATATTCTTGAGTATAACACAAAGAATTAACATTTACATTGTTTGCCAACTAGATGTCATCTTCTGTGCGTCTCCTAATAAAAATAGGCTTTCCACACCACTTAACTATAATAGTACTCTCAGCCTCAAAGATGGATAGATCCACTTCAAGAGATGTCATTTTAAGAAAATCATTACTTGCAGCCATGCTTAAAATAAATTTCAGAACCATCAACTGGATAAAAGAGGCATACACAAATCTTCCACCTGTCAAGATAAAATAGGTGAATGCTCTCTTAATAGGATCCCCAGGGGTAAAACTCTCATGATTAGATTCATCATACTCCATTTATAAATCGATCTGCAAGGTCCATAGTCCAGGCTTCATCTACCAATGTTGCAGTTACTTTGTTTGGTCAACTAACTGATTTAGACTCTCAGGAGTTACTCTGTCTGTCCTCAGAAACTCTGCTGGTGTGTATGCCAAGTTCATACTATAGCTTTTTCCATCTTTTTTGTTTTACATAAGGCCAAAACTTGAAAGTCTAGCATTCCTATCCTCATCGAAAAGCACCCTGTATGTATTTAAATCATGATAAATGCGATGATTTTACTATTACAATGGTCTAGTGCTTGAGTAATATAGGATGCAAATCTCAAACGCCTTGCCCATGGCATAGATTGCTTCTTCCAGTGAAAGAGATGTTTGAAAAGAGTATCCTAGGGCATATATCTGCGACCAATAGCCTTTTATCTCCTTCAGAACAAAAGTCGATCAAGTTTACTAATCTTGCGATGGCTGGGAAAAAGCGATTAACCCTAAAGAAGAGCAATAGAAACGCTGAGGCCCATACGAGGACTTTTATCAGTCCTGTGAGCCCCATGATTTGATTTTATAAATCAACAATTTGATCCTTGCAATTTCACCTGTTCATGGCTCTTATTCATGTCTCTCTCCAAAAACTGAACTACATCACAAGACACCCGTGCAATACACCTATCGACCAGTTTTTATCAAATATTAACATTTGCATTTGGCTTCGTTTTCATAGTCAATGCATCCAAAGTGGCTCCTTTTGAAATGTGACAACTGCCAAGAGCATCATAGCTCTCTTACCCTAATACCTTCACCTCCCTCTGTTTTGAAAAATCCTGCAATCAGTTTACAAAAACCGACTTACTAAATATCAAACTCATACTTAGCAGCGGAGATGTCATGCAAAATCGTCGACACCTATAAAATTATGCCCCATCGCCTCTGACTTCAAGATAATTATCTTGGTGCATAAAATCTACAATCTTAGGCATCTGTCAGATGTTTCATTTTATGTTTGATTATTTTTTAAACTCTTCCCATGAAACATATCCCATATACTTCGAGATTTTGGGGATTATAAACTTTAAACCCGCCACTAATCCCTAGGTTATCTTGATGATATAGGTGAAATAGAGAGCTTGGTGCTTGCGTTGGATTTGGTATATTGAGTGGCTTATGTGGATTTGGTGTTTGAATTGTTACTTGTAACTTGCCATATAGTTGATATATGGTATTGGCAAGGAATCAAATAACACACGTGCACACACTCCTTTTATTTGATTTTTTTTTTTGGAAAATCTAGGCAATACTAACAATGTTTTTGAAATGTAGGTTAGAAGAAAATCTTAGATAAAAACGATTGATGGAAGCTTTGATGCAGAACTGGAAGTATGATACTGGCCAAAAAACCTAAGAAAACTCCAAAATCAAGTAGAGAGTAATGGTGACACTCTCAAAAATACCATTACATTTTGGTCGCTAACAATACTTTCAAAACCGTGAAATAATTAGCAAAAAGAAAGAAACATGTCTTCTATGAAGAATCAAAACAACTTCAACAATTTAAAAATAGCGAAAAGTTAATTAAATTAAAAAATTGAATATTCAAATATGGCAATGATGTATAGGCATGTGTTGCTATGCATGATTATTGCTTTAGAGAGCATCAAATTTCATGGGATACACATGTATGTTTCTTGCAATCTTCACATTTTTTTTCTCCTCAAACCATCAAGACACTGCTTCCTCTATCAATGACAATTTTGTTGACACACAATTGTACAATTTCCTATCAAAATTTTCCATAAAACATGTACAAGGTTGCCAAAGAAAATTAAATATAAGAGATTTACTTACATAGGTTGGTTTACGTGTCATATGAATACTTTACTATGGAACATTGCCATCTCACCCCAAAAGCACATGGCCATCCCAATCCAAAATTACAATTATTTAAACTGTAGTGCCTCGTTTTATCTGATTACGTGTACAAAACTAGACTTATTCTTTGAGGGCATTGCTTGCAAATGATCCAGTTAATAAATTCTATGATGACATTTAGACTCTATTTCATTTGATTGCTTAAGTTAAAATATGGAAATAGTTGTATTAATTGCATGAGATTAATTGTAATTAATTGAAGATGCCGCTAACAAGTTTCTTGAGTGACATGAAACTTAACGATGCATTGACGTGGGTATCATCAATAGGACTTCGAGACTCCGGTCTGAGTTAGGGAGTAGTTTTTAATTAATGAATTAGTTTATGTAATTGGATTGATCTATGTCATTACTGATAAGGAAATGTGTTAGTGGATGCAGGCACATGGATCATGCTTTCCGATCCGACTCACAAAGGAGTAACGGGGTTGTATAGAGTCAAACCAGTACTACGGGGAGAGGTGGAACAACATCCCTAATTCCACCTACTAGCACCCCCACCATGGCTGGAGTTGAAAAGTGTGGAGAAATTTTGCTTGAGTCGTTGCATGATGCCATGAGGGTAGGCCACAGACTTGGTCACTCATGAGGTAAATTGAGGGGTGTGCAATAAGGTGGAGGCCTTATTCCTCAACATCCAGTAGTCTCACAATTAGGGGCAACAACAAAGTTAACAAGGTCTCTACAGGTTGTGCCTCTTTCCCAATGCTCAAAGTCGAATGCTTGGAGGGCATGATGCATGGCACCCTTGGAGTATGCAAGTACGTCCTGAAGGGAAGGGCGTGCATGGCACCCTTAGCATTCTCATAAAAATAGATATAACTAAGAAAACATAAAAGTGAAATTTGTCTAAGGACAGGGCACAGGTACAAGTCCTTAGTGATTAACATTTTGTAAAATACTAAATTAAAACTATGCCTTAGAAAAAAGAGAAGAGATTTAAAGTGTGAAGATGTAAATAATTAGTAATATGACTGAAAGTGAAATAAAAAATTTAATACATCTAGGAAATGAGTTTGAGTCGAAATTTTGCATGTTTTAATTTAGAAAATTAATTAATGGGGAAATTCAAATACAAGAAAAATCTAATGAAATGAAAAGTGGAGAAGAAAATATAAGAAACACGAAAGGATGGGAAACATTTAGGAGAAAATATAAAAGACAAGAAAAGCATGCAACATCTAGAGAAAAATCTAAGAAACAAGAGAAATAGGGAAACATCTAGAGAAATTCAAAGAGACAAGAACAACATTGAAACATCTAGGAGAAAAGCAAGAAGTCCATAAAGCTAGGGAATCTTGAGTAAAAGCTAAGTAACATCCAAGAGTAATTTTAGGAAAGTAAGAAAATGTATGAGGGAAATAACTTATTTTATATTTTTGATTGATAATTTCATGAGCACCGGGGGGTGTTATAAAAGAAAGGTCTTGTGACAAGAGAAAGGGGAAAAGTTTTCCCTATTGCTAGATGGTCGTCGTAACGACCCCTTTTGACTTGTGAGTATTATAATTGTGAGTTGGACATGGTGTAGCATTAGAGGTGGGAACCTCATGCTTGCGAGCGGGCACACCATTGCTAGAGTTTGAGTTGGTTCTATACAACCATGTTGCGGCTCGGGGGGGCTTGGGGAAGAAGAGTACCCTTCGGTGTTGGTGGGGAGGTATCCGATGAGTCATTTCGACAAACAACAAGAAGATTTGATACTCAGTTTAGCTTTGGAAAGGTCGACGAACATTCGAGAAATTCAACGCATGGTTGCGACAAAGAACTGATTGGTTACGGTACACAATAATAGTGTTTCGTTATTAATTCTTATATTTCTAGTTATGCAGCTAGTATAAGGATTCGACATTTTATTTATCTACTTGTTGAATCGTTGATAAAACTTTATGAAATGATCAGGTCTAAAACTTAATGTTGTATAGAAGTTACTTTTGTAGTATGTAGTTAACATAGTATTGATAATTTACTTAATAAATTAAGTGTTTT
>SNQJ01S0011298.1:110271-121115 GCA_010110895.2 Picea sitchensis | reverse complement strand
ATAAAGAACAAGTATCCTTTGCCAAGGATGGATGATCTCTTCGATCAATTGAAGGATGAAAATATATTTTTGAAGATAGATCTCAGGTCAGGATATGATCGGGTAAGGATTAAAGAGGAAGACATCAGAAATACCGCCTTCAGAACAAGGTACGGTCACTATGAGTTCACAGTGGTGCCATTTGGGTTATCAAATGCACCCGTTGTTTTTATGTGCTTAATGAATGGCATTTTCAGGGAATATTTGGACAAGTTTGTCATTGTATTTCTGGATGAAATCCTTGTATATTCCAATTCGAAAGAAGATCATGAGCATCATTTGAGGATGGTGTTGCAAGTGCTAAGATATCATAAACTGTATCCCAAATTGAGAAAGTGCTCATTTTATCAAAGCATAATTCACTATTTTGGGCATATCATATCGGAAGAAGGGATAGTCGTGGACCCTGAAAAAATTGAGGCCACTAAAGGGTGGAAAACACCTAAAAATGTAACAGAAGCTAGATCCTTCATGGGTCTAGCTAGATACTATAGAAGGTTCATTGCAGGGTTTTCGAGAATAGCTCACCCCGTCACTTCCTTGCAAAGGAAGGGGAAGAAATTTCAATGGACAGAAGAATGTGAAAGAATCTTCCAACAATTGAAGCAACGGTTAACCAATGCTCCAATTCTGAAGATTACATATCTGAATGAAGATTTTGTGGTTTTCACAAACACATGTAAAGAAGGACTAGGAGGAGTCCTCAGGCAGAATGGGTTTGTGATATGTTTTGAGTCCAGAAAATTGAAAGAGCATGAAAGGCTCTACGCCACTCACGATTTGGAGTTGGCAACCATTGTACACGCTCTAAAGAAATGGAGAAATTACCTCATGGGAAAGAGGTTTGAGATCAGGACAAACCATCATGGTCTGAAGTATTTTTTTGATCAGCCTACATTGAATGCCAGGCAAAGCAGATGGTTGGAATTCCTCTGTGAATATGACTTTGATATCAAGCACATCAAAGAAAAGGAGAACAAAGTGGTTGATGCACTCAGCAGGAGAGTGCATGAACTGCATGCTACAACCATCAACATGCATCAGACAGATCTTCAAGGAAAAATCTCTAAGGATGCAAAAGTTGATTTGCAGTACATAGAATTGGTAACAAAATTGCAACAAGGTAATATGCAACAGAAGGCTGAAGATTTTGAATTGGGAATTGATGGAATTCTCTTGTACGGAAACATAGTTTATGTACCCAACTCTTCTGAATTGAAGAGTGTGATTTTAAAATAAATGTACAATGTACCTTATGCAAGACACCCAAGATATCAAAAAATAATTTCAACAGTCAAAAGACAATATTATTGGCCAGGCATGAAGAAGGAAGTTGTTGAATTTATTGCCAAATGCTTGGAATGTAAAATGGTAAATGCTAAGCATAGACACCCAACTAGTTTTCTACACCTATTAACCATCCCTGATTGGAAGTGGGAAGTGGCGACAATGGATTTCATCACAGGATTTCCCAGAACAAGCAAGAAACATGATACAAGCATGGTAGTAGTGGACAAGCTCACTAAAGCTGCCCATTTTATTCCATTGAAGACCACTCACAAGGAAACTAACGTTGTTGATATGTATATGAGGGAGGTAGCACAGATGCACGGTATTCCCAAGACAATTGTGTCTAACAGAGACCCAAAGTTTACCTTAAAGTTCTGGAGAGAACTATTCGAGAGGTTCAGAAAGAACCTAAACTTCAACACAACCTATCATCTAGAGTCAGGTGGAAAAACAGAAAGAGTAAACCAAGTGATAGAAGACATGGTAAGGATGTATGTGATGGAAAAACCATCTAAATTGGAATATTATCTACACTTGGTAGAATTTTCCTACAACAATGGGTATCAAACATCACTAAAGATGAGCCTATTTGAAGCACTTTATGGAAAAAAGTGCAACACCCCAATAAGCTGAGAAAATCTAGCTGATAGGGTAGTGGTTGGGCTAGAGTTGCTCAAGGAAATGGAAGAGAAAATGTTGAATATTAAATGGAATTTGAAGGCTTCCCAAGATAGATAGAAAAGTTATGCAGACAAAGGAAGAAACCAAAGAGAGTTTAAATTGGGTGACCATGTTTTCTTGAAGGTGAAATCCAACAGAAGTTCCCTAAAGCTGGGACGTTGTTCCAAGTTGGAAGCCAGATTTTGTGGATCGTTTGAAATCCTAGAAAGGATTGGACCAGTAGCTTATATGCTTGCATTGCTTGCATCCATGACTGTTCATAATGTATTTCATGTATCATTGCTCAAGAAGTATATACCTGATTCTAATCATGTGATCCAGGTGGAACAAGAAGGAACTTTGCAAGTGTAGCCCGTGCACATACTGGACTGGAAGAGAAAGAAACTCTGGAATCGAGTCGTAAATCTTGTAAAGGCTCAGTGGACCTAGTACGGTCCCGAGGACGCAACATGGGAGCATGAAGATTCTATGCAGGTAGAGTACCCAGATCTTTTTGAATATTTTGGAAATCTTGTTGATGTTTTGTAAAGAGTTGCACTAAGGAAAGTGCAAAAATAAGGGGAGGGGATTGTAACACCCCAAGGCCGAGCCCCTGTTGAATTGTAATTATGCTTATAGGCTGGTGAGCCGAGTGGTTATAAGCTCATAGACTTATGTGTTTATTAGGCTGGTGAGACATATGCTAAGGCCAATGAGCCTGATTTTTTATATGTAAATACACACATATCATTAACAAAATTACATTGTTGTGTGTAAACCCTCCATGAAGAAAGAGTTATGGGGGACTAAGCTCCACTAGGTGGGAAGGGGATAAGTCTCTAGGAATAGGGGATAAGCTAGAGGGATTACCTCTAAAGGAATAATATTATATTATTATTTCCTAGAAGTTAAGGTTTGATATAACCACGTTGTCCTAAGTTCCTGGGAGAAAGGGGGATGAGTGTTAAGTGGAGCTCATGCAGCTTCAGGGAGACATGTGTCAACCTGGGCGCATGCAGTTTTAAGTGGGAAAGTCATCTCGTTGGGGGTTTTCTCACTCACGAGTCTCACAATTCTCATGACTGTCACGATACTTCACCATTGCATCAACACTCTCACGAGGTTAGCCACCCTGGAAGAGAGCCATACTCCCCATTGATGCATGCGCCAGTTTAACCTTCAGACACTGGAGTTGTCCTGCGTATTTCCTGTGAAGCCCGACAAACTTGTATTTTTCCCGAGTCGTGTTGTGTCATAGAAGTTGGCGGTTTTTGCCAACATAGTTTTGGCTAAGCTTGGTTTGTTGTCATATTCTATGTCCATACCTATTTTCTGTGGTTGAATTCACCTGTGTGTTACCCGAATTTTGTTGTTGACATCACCTGTGACTGTTTGACATAAGATCTTAATTGAAGAAGCAGGTTGTTAGGCCTGTGAGAAACTCTTCCAGGTGAGAGAGTTTTTTGGGAAGTGAGTTCTCCCAGAAGGAGTCGCGTAGTAGCTACAATACTCTAAGACTTCTGGTCCAACCTGTTGCTGAAGCCATAGGTAAGGGAGGTTTAGTAGCCGATGGACTTGTATTAGTGAAGGTGTACCCTCCTGGGGTGGAGCAGGCGTGTGGGGAATGAGGGTCTATGGGTTGTGGGCATATGTGGATCCTGGGATAAAATATCCTTCCTGTTGTTCTGTGCAACTTCCTTATGTCCTTGCTAAGCCTAAAATTCCCTTGCCCGATGGAGTTTAGTCCCATCTCGGGGGTGGCCCACTGTTGAGTGTGATGAGCAGTGTGCTCTAAGGTTGGGCGGTTTGTGGAAGGTCTGCACCTAGTTGGTGGTCACCTATTAAAATATAAGTACCAATTCTTTGTTCTTTGTATGCTGTGTATTTGTATTTTCATTATAATTAATGAGTAATGCCTGTATATATATTTTTTATGTAGGTGTTAATGTTGCTTCTGCATGAACATGTGTATGAGTAGAGTATTGACGTATATTTAATTACATTAGATAGATATATATTTATATGTGTGAATACTAGATGTTATCTCTATCTTCCGGTTAATTTTTATATGTGATTATTTTCGCAAAGTTACTCGGTGGCATGGCCTGGCCTGATGTTTAAGGCCGAGAATGTCATAGACATGGTATCAAAGTAGTAAAGGAAAAGCAAAGGTTTCTTCTGTAGCATTACTCAGCCGGGGTCGTCGGTCAAGGGATGTTACACACTCTTGTCCCAATATGAGTTTAAATTTGAAATTTAAAATACCCGTAAGTTCACAACTTACCCAATTTTATGCTCTTTTATCATCGCAATTCAAAGATGAAGACCATCTTCCATTACTAGGGGATGAAAATAGGGAAAGCATTGATTTTTTTAATATCGAGAACCTATAGCATTGTCATTTATGAACACTCAAAAACCCATATCTTGGAAATATTTTTTCCTTGTCATCTTTTGCATCCTTCTCAAGACGATAACCTGCCCTTTTGACACATTGTCTAGTAAGATAAAATTTGGTGAAAATCACCATATTCCAAACCATAAAGATCTGAGACATTTTCACTAGGAAAAAGTTTTCCAGATTATTAAGGAGATGAAATATTGACTTGGAAAAATTTATGTTTTTGTTGTCTTGGGTCAATTTTTATTCAAATGTAGTTTTCAAAACTACCAAAAAGTATGTTGGAATAGTGGATTTGGCCCCATTTTCCCAATTGCACCTACCCATAGTCCTTGCTAGAGAAACTTCATTATGAATGAAGTTTCTAGTAGAAAGTACTATCTTGTCGTCTATGTTAGCGCCACCCTTTTTCTTTCAGTTAGAGTCAATTTTTGGTCGGGCTATTGCCCATGTGTCCAAACATGTGAAGTAAGGTACGTAACAGTGAAGGGGTCGAAGTCAACAAGTGGTCGGTTGGCCCTTGGAAGTGGGAAGGGATTTCAGATTCGAAACATGCAAAAATGGTATGGGTATGTTGAGACATCGCCCAATACATTTATCCATTTTAATAACTGTCGTGACTATCTACAACCACTTGTCACACACACTTCCCCCAGAAAATGAGCGTGTGAAAAAAAATCAAATCTGTTACAATAGATAGCAGGACTTTGACAGACACTTGTCCACCTACATACCTGATTGACAACCTATTGACGAGCGAAAATGACCGTCCATCAACTAGAAGAACGAGTCAGGTCTGGGGTTGTCTAAATAACCCAAGATGTTTGGTGTAACTCGTTCCGACGGGTTTAATGGCTCCGTTAGCCAATCTAAAAGTCCTAAAAGAAAATAAAAGAAATGAAATAACTAACTAATTACCAATCACTATATATATATATATATATATATATATATAACTATTGTAAATTTATTTAAATGGAAGATTTACTTATCTTGCTTATGTACATGATATACAAACTGCAAGTTTTAATCTAAAATTACGAAAATTAATGTGAAAAATGAATGCTTCGAAGAAGCAGATAAAGAAAGCACATAAAATATTTTTTTTCGTTTTTCCTTTATAAATCTAAACTAATAAGAAAAAATAATATGAAACAGAAACGTGTGAATAGTCAAAAGCCAAACCATACATTCGAGTTTCAGTGATAAGTAAATGACAAAAAAATATAATTGAGCTAAACTGTTAGTGAGTTAGCGATATGTATCCAAGTATCTGCATGATTAGAGAATGTCCAGCTACCATGTCCAAGAGGGAAACCTGCAATGAACCTTGAGACTATTCTAAATAAATTTAGAACAGTGTGTTGGCAGTTGAGTTTTAATAACATAATAGATTTTACAAACAGGTCTTGTGATCTTATGATCGCAAGCGATTACATTAAGATAAATCTAGTTGTAACAACATTGCATTTGATCATTCAACTAAAAATTAAAGAGAAATCCTGTCATTTAAGTTGAATGGATGATCAGACTGTTAATATCTTAAGCATCAAATATGGACGATATTTATAAAATAATTATCCCAAAAACATAACATATTGTGAAGTCTAAAGCTATAAAAAACTATTAGTTTATCAGGATAAACAAAGTATAACTGAAAACACCATTTATAGGAAGCTAAAGATAAAATGCAAATTGTTATTCCATTCAAGTTCGTAAATTAATTGTCCACCTTCAACCCTAGGCTAAGATGATTTAATTACAAAAAATCTAAAGTATTTAAAGAGTTCTTGCAAGCTAAACATCCTATCTTGTAAGATAGGATGAGATCTCAAAAAGGATCTACACGTTACAAAAATAGAGGGTCTAAAAAAAACCACTCAATATCAAACTGTATCTCCAAAATTATGAAAGTTTTTGTTTTGATTTACAAAATAAACCAAGAGGAAATGACTGATTAACTAAGTCCATAAATGCTCCATCTTATGAGATCACCACAAGATACATCATATCTTGAAAGAAAAACGAAATGAATAAATTAGATATTTATTTAACTAATATTTTCCAAAATTTTACATGAGAATTGACTGGCTACATAATTTGTTGATTCTGTAGCTAGTCTTATTTTAAACAACAAAAATCCAATTCAATCCATATTAATTAGAAAAATAAAAATAAAAGCACAACTAAGATAAAAACAAATATTACCTTTCAATTGAATACTAAATTCGACTCATAAAATCTCAGAGTTGATTACTTCTTTGACACACTCAACATTTTTTATTATGACATTTCTAGTCCTTTTCAAATGTTTTCCTTGCGTTTGTGCACTAATATTGAGCTCGCGGTTTTCAATTGTTAATAAGTCGTTTTGAGCCGTAAGGGTCTTGATATTCACTTGAAGGATGAGGACATCTGCGTAATATTGGCCAATCCATTGTAGGCACACTTTGCACTGTGGAGTTGGGACAGTTGGTTGAGGAAACACATGACTGTGTGTCAAAACACTACCACTATCCATTGTGGGTTTTTGACTGAGTTTGATTCCTAGAAAATCTTTTTTATGTTTCAGGTATGGTGGAAGGTTATCTACAAAATCGTAAGTTTGACTGAGATCCGATTTAAGGTAATTTGGGTCTTCCCCTGCCAAGAAATTTTCGATCTCGGAATCAAAGCTTTCATGGACCTTGATCGATTCGATCGAGCTCACATGAGCTTTTGATCTATTTCGTAGGCTCCTCGAGATTAATCTCCTAGCCCTTTTTTTATTAAACCTTATGTTTGGGTTCTTCTTTGAGAGTTTGCGCGAGTGTTTATTGATGGTCTTTGCAATGGTATTAGGGAAAACATACTGCTCACTCTCATGAGATTTAATGACCCTAGGGTCAGCGTCCTGTTGCTCAAACACAGGCTTATCGAGCGTAGCCTTATCACAAGGTTCTTTGCATAAGAAAACTGGTCTGTCACTGGAAGGAACAGGAGGCCTTTCCAACATAGGTTGATCAACCACATGCATCTCTACAGGGTTTAATGTAACAAAGCCGTTGCGAGTTAGGAAAGTATCCCAATCGTCACCCTGTAGTTTCAAATGATGGATTAACAACAACCTAATTAACCCATGGTGGAATAAACTAGAATTCAAACTCTTCCTTTTATATCTCCTAGCCATTTTATATAAACTCCTCAATAAGTAAAAGGGCATGTTTAATTGAAAATTGATGAAGTGCATTAACAGTCTTATGTGGTAAAGGAAAATGAGCCAATAGCGACCTTCACATGTAATGAATTGCCTCAACACTGCCAATAAACCATGCAACCTAATCTTCAACAGAGATATTGGCATACCTTTGTCACATCACTGGATTTTCTGAGAGGTAAAGAACAAACTCCATGGCACCTCTCCCAGCTTTGAATTTTTAAACCATTTTTGGTTGGTGAGGGAAAGGCCCATTGCCTCGCTCAGAAATTACTCGATGATTTGCAATTGAACATCACCCACTTTGGTTCGGCATCCATCGAAAGTGAGGGCGAACTCTTGGGCTTCTTGCAAGTTGTAACCCTGGAATTTCTATTAGAAAAACAGGACCGTGGAGCAATAAAATAAAAAAAATGCGGAAATAAAACACAGAAGATACACAATACAAGAGAGACACAGATTTACGTGGTTCACCCAGTGTGGGCTACGTCCTACAGAGAAATTGCCAGGTCCTTTCTTTATTATTATCCAGCAAAATGAAGGGATACAACCTATAGCAAAACCCGCTGTAAATTTCTCTTCTTTCTCTCACAGTCTCCTCTCTCAGAATACAATACTCACCAACATACTTAACCGCAATACATTTTCCTCATAAAAGAGGGTTGCCTTCTAGGGAAAAAAACCCTAACATAATCTCTATCGTTAGATCAGCGACCTTATAATGAACGGTCCAGATTTACAATGAAATTACAATATACTTTTACAAGGCAATTTTTGCTTCTGGGGTTTCGCCCCCAAACCCCCGCTGGGGGCCCACATTCCCCCAAAACTCTCAGCCAGGGGGATATCCCCCCTGAACCCCACAGAGGGGGTACCCCCTTTCTGCACTCCCCTACGTGGAAAAGTGTACATACTTCTGGGGTGTAAATACTTCATGGGGTATAAACATGGCTGAAAGTAAAAGACCTCTAAATCAGGAAGATAATCAGGCTCCACAACCAACAATTTCTTGAGAAACTCAACCCAAACCTGACTCTTAAGGTCTTCACTCGCATCGTCATACAGAAGCAAGGTTTGGGAGCCATTTGGTTCAACACGGACGACAGGGGCCATAAGGGTTCAGACAGGCAGGCACAAAGGCGACCAGAATTCACTGTGAGCATGAAGGGTTTCAAAAACAGAGGAAAACAGATAAAATACCAAAGGAATTAAACTCACCATTACCCTAGCGTGACCAAAATGAGAGCATAAGGGGTTTCATGCCACGGAAATTCGGGCATTACGTGTAATGAGTGTTCTGAGTACAGAGCGAAACCCGAGACTCTGGTTTATGATGATTGATCTGTCGATTCGAACTGACACCTCAAATAGAGTACATGATACAACCGAGTGTGTTTGAATATCATCATTGTGTAAAGGGTGGAGTTGATTTTCTAAAGTTAGGAGAAGAGGTGTTTTACAAACCACATCATAACGACAATTTGAAATGAAAAATGATTTACCAAAAATTATAAATGAAACAAACCCATAGTCTATTGCCAATTGATTCTTGGTGTATCATTCAAGTACTCAAGATATATCTTATAATCCATGAGAAACTTAAAACCATTTTTTTATTGATATAAGATAAGCATCAAATAAAAACAACATTCCTTAAAATATTTGTAAGAACATTTACCCTTCTAGAGACATAAGCCTGAGATACAATTGCAATACAATTATAAGTTTCAATGCTTCATTCATGCTTTCAGTCATGAATGAAGCATGAAAACAAAAATAAAATAGGAACAATCGAAACACCCTTTTACAGCCGAAAAGTCACCTTCAAATAGCAATATTTATATGACAAAGTGTAGGTAGCTACAAGAGTTATTATTTGTCGCTTTAAAAGGTGAAAATATTGGGGGGCTGCCAATAATGGCGACTTACTGGGAGAAGCAGTTATCTCTGCATCACCGACGATTTCATGTTGGGACTGCTTATAATGATTACAGTTCAAAAATAGTTGAAAGACATCAAGCATTACAAGGATCATTACACAGTCCAAGTTCAAATATCTTCCTGTTCAAATGAAATCCAGTGACAAATTTTAAAAATGAGAGCAATGATATTCAAGTCAATGGCTTCGATACTGTTGACAGGGCCACTGCTACCAGCAGGAATCCATAGCCTCGACAGGGATGTCAATTATCCCACTCTGACGCCTTTAACCTGTCCAAGAAATTTCAATTCAAAATGAAGGATGTTTATGACCAATATCAAAATTTATACCTGAGAATTTTCTTGAACCTGACATTACTTCGCTGCCAGCGGGCATGTTCAGTACCTCGATGAAGTTGTCTTGGCACCATGCATGCATTTACCCACTGCCAACAGACCTGTTTAGTTTCCCGATGGGTTTACAAATACTTCCCACAACTCTTAAGAAATTGTTTACAATCTAATATAAATTTAACGATATTCAGCAGAGCGGGGTGATACTGAAAATTCCAGTCTTTAGAACACTTGTTATTTTTCAGCCTTTAATTTTCTGCTTAGTCACCTTCATTATGATCTGAAGTTAGTTTCTTGATGAAACCAATTTTTCAAGGTCAGGAAGGCATACTTGAGTTGCTTTCTTTAAAATATGGGACAACGTAAAATGCTTTAAAGATGATCGTGTTTGCTCATAATTATAAAGTGAGACCAGGAAGTCTGTTTCAAACATAAATTTTCTTTAGTTAGTCTGTGTTTCAGCAATTCACAACATTGATTCTCTTGAGAGGACCTTAACAGTGGCTTCATAATGATGCATTCTAGCTCCCCTCCATGAACAAAAAGGTGACAGAGAGATAAATTTAACTAAAAAGCAATGAAAACAAACAAGATGAAAATAACCAAAATCTAAAAATAAAAATAAATCAAAACAGAAAAATATGTACACAATGTGGATCTGGAATTATCACGAAAAATACCTTTTGAGATCTTGGCCATTCATCAGGAAGGTGTCTGGCTATCCCACTAAATTCTGTAGGTGGAAAGAGTTGGGACCTAGTTTTTCAGTGATTAAGAAGGGTCCCAACCACAGGTTCTGGAACTTGGTATGTTCCTCTTTTCCCTCATGAGGTTTATCCCACTTGAGAACCAAATCTCTTACCTTGAAGTTTCTATTTGAAGCAGAGTTTGAATCGAACCAAATTTTTATGATATGTTGATGCTGATCCAGTCTCTCTTTTGCTTGTGCTCTTACTTCCTCTAATTTCAGCAAAACATTAATTC
>SNQJ01S0011298.1:56762-101721 GCA_010110895.2 Picea sitchensis | reverse complement strand
TGAAGTGTTGAATCAGCCTGATACTTGTCATTACCTGGTTGTGCCACGTATTCCTCTGACGTGGTTTGATGACGTGAGTCGGGTCGATGGTCTAGATCATATCTTGATCTGACGGTTCAGATTCAGTCGGGATTTCACACATCGCGATTTCGACATTTCTGATGTCAATAATTTTTGACATGTCCGACTCTCGATCCTCGAAACTCCGACAAGGACTGGAATCAACGGTCCTTATTTTTCCTCGGTCCAACGGTCAAGATTATATCGGGGTATCGCATATCGCGATTTCGCGAGTCCTGTGGTTATTATTCTTTGACCTCTTCAACTCGCGATCCTCGAAACCCTGACAGGGAGTCAAATCAACGGTCCACATAACCCCTTGAGATGGATGGTCCTCCTGCTTTCGGGATTTTGTGAGCCCCTTTTCTCCTTTCAATTTAAACATCGTGCAGGTTTTCCTCAATCCAATGGTGGTTGGATCCTACGCTCAGATCTAACGCCTGAGATCTATCCTCCTCTTTAGCGTGCACACTTCTTGTCTTTATTCAGATCTGACGACCCTCATGCTGTAGAGAATTTTGGATGGGATCCAACGATCAGCGACGCTTCTCCTCCAAGCTTACACATCCTTCTTAATTGGAAGAATTTCGACTCTACGCTAATTCCCCCTGAGCCTACGTTGTTCATGTTTGTCTATCGATGCACACTCTGATCCTGCCATATTCACTGTTGTACTTGCCATCAATGACAAGCATACACTACCTGTTAAGAATTTTCCAACACTAAACATCCTATCTTGTAAGATAGGATGATATCTCAAAAAGGATCTACAAGTTACAAAAATAGAGGGTCTAAAAAAACCCACTCAATATCAAACTGTATCTCCAAAATTATGAAAGGCATCCATCGAAAGTGAGGGAAAACTCTTGGGCTTCTTGCAAGTTGTAACCTTGGAATTTATTGAGAAACTCAACCCAACCTTTACTCTTAAGGTCTTCACTTGCATTTTCATACAGAAGCAAGGTTTGGGAGCCATTTGGTTCGACACAAACGACAGGGGCCATAAGGGTTCGGAAAGGCAGGCACAAAGGCGACCAGAATTCACTGTGAGCATGAAGGGTTTCAAAAATAGAGGAAAAAAGAGAAAATAGCAAAGGAATAAAACTCACGGTTACCCTAGCGCGACCAAAATGAGAGCATAAGGGGTTTCATGCCACGGAAATTTGGGCATTACGGGTAATGAGTGTTCTGAGTACAGAGTGAAACCCTAGACTCTGGTTTGTGATGATGGATCTGTCGATTCAAACTGACACCTCAAATAGAGTAAAGGATACGACCGGGTGTGTTTGAATCTCATCATTGTGTAAGGGGTGGAGTTGATTTTCTAAGGTTAGGAGAAGAGGTGTTTTACAAACCAAAGCATAACGACAAATTTGAAATGAAAAATGATTTACCAAGAATTATAAATAAAACAAACCCATAGTCTATTGTCAATTGATTCTTGGTGTATCATTCAAGTACTCAATATATATCTTATAATCCATGAGCAACTTAAAACAACTGTTTTATTGATATAAGATAAGATTCAAAGAAAAACAACATTCCTTAAAATATTTGTAAAAACATTTACCCTTCTAGAGACATAAGCCTTAGATATTATTTCAATACAATTATAAGTTTCAATGCTTCATTCATGCTTTCAGTCATGAACGAAGCATGAAAACGAAAATAAAATAGGAACAATCGAAACAACCTTTTACAGCCGAAAAGTCACCTTCAAATAGCAATATTTATATAACAAAGCGTAGGCAGCTACATGAATTATTATTTGTCTCTTTAAAAGGTGAAAATATTGTGGGGCTGCCAACACAATCAAATCCCCGTGACGGATTACAACGATCATGATGTAGCCAGATGTATATTTTGTCTATTTTTGGAAAATGTCATGTGAAGAGTTTTGTAACACAGAACATTCAGTTCCCTAGTTTGTAGAGATATCAGTTAGAAGAGTAGGGTAGCCCAAGCATCTCCCCCGCTTATATATTTGATCTTTTCGATGTAAGACAGGTTGGTTGGAAAAATTGGTATAGACAATAGCTATTGTATGTAATTTGAGTTCGACCGAAACTTAATGCAAAAGTCCTGTGACTTTGATGAAAAGATTCTAATTGTAGCAGTTGGATGTATTGTTTTCCCTTTCTTGCATATGTGCTTCCTGTTATCTTTATTCATATATTTTTCTGTCTAATTCAGAATGAATTTTTGAATATGTGGATTCGTTGTGCAACACCCCTTGTTCGTGCCATTTAAACAAAACGTTTTTCTTCTGAAAGTTTACTTTGAATTCACCCATAGTGGTGCTTCGAGTTACTTCCTGTAATTTCTCTCTGTTGTGCATTACTATTTTGCACTGAAGACTGTTTCTCGCTTAGCCTTTATCCTCTCAAAGTTTAGTCACCGAGTCATTTTTTTCCGTTGTTTCCTCAAAGCGACTCCATAGCCCAAAGTCTTATTTTCTTATGCCAATATAAATAGAACCCATTATATCAAAGGTGTTAAATCTAGCCATTGCTTTAAATCCATATCCCACGTGGAGATAGAGTCTCCCGAGAGAGCCCTCTCCAGGTCCGAAAGGATAGTTTTGGGCCTCAAAGTTGGTTGAAAAAGTTACCTCCGTCCTCTTTTTATCATTCAAATAGATTTACGGAGTGTTAACATTATGGCGTCATTGTCGGGGATGAAATTGAATAGATTTTCCCTGGGAGAACGGATAACATTGTAGTTTGACCCCTAAGGGTAACATAGATACAAAAACCCGTACCAGCTGAAACCTTTACCCTGACGACTCCTATCAAAAATACCAGTAGCATCAAGTAGTGCGGTTCAGGAACCCTGGCTCTGAAGATGATCTATACTAGATAAAATCCTGACCCAAACCCTACGGAGCCTGTGTATGACCCCGAGAAGATTCTTTGCAAGACTAGAGAGAAAGCATCGGACCCATTCTATTACCTGGATAGAAGCCTGTCCTTACCTAAAGACGACGTGCAAAGCATTGACGACCTAGAGTTTGACGAGTTATTCAAGCAAAACCTGTTCAGGTCTAAGTCAGAAACCAACTTGGATGAGATATTTTTTGACCAGAAGAGATTCCAATCCCTAGTGTCTAATAATATCCCTCAATTCCCAAGCCCTCCTAGACCCGTGGCCACCAGATTCGTGCCCCTCATTCTGCCTGCCCAACTTTATGATTTTCCCCAAAATTAAAGCCAAAGGATTAAGCTCTATGATGCTGAAGGGAATGTTTCGTCCCAGAAATATCTGGATTGGTTCAATGATTTCGTCGACCTGGAAGAGGTAGACTATGCAGATGCTAAAATGAGGTTGTTCATGCAGATTTTTATGCGACAGGTGAGGAAATGGTTCAATGCTCTACGACCAACAAGTATTCTAGACTTCATCACATTTGAAACATATTTCATCAATATATGGGGAGACAAGAAGAACCCCATGCAGTTGTTGACGTAGTTCAATAATATGAAGAAGGCGTTGGAAGGGACGGTGCAAGAATTCTCAGCCCGTTTCATGAAATTTTATAACTCAATTTATGTAGAAGTCCAACCACCTCCCGGGGCTGCGCAGTTGCGATACGCCGACTCCTTCGAAAATGATTTCTCCTTGATGTTGAGAGAGAGAAGATCAGTAAGCCTAGATGTGATAATGAGAAGCACGAATGAAGTCGAGGTAAATATAATGGAATTGGGGAAGAACAAACCAAGATTCAACCAAGGCGATAAGAGGCCCCAAGGAGACGCGCAACCATCGACATCGAGATCCACAGATGATACATTTGAATTAATGATGAGAAACATGGAGAAGCTAATGGAGAAAATGTCTATGGGAAATAGACTCATTGCTCGGGAACAACGTGACCCCCAACCCATGAATAAGAACCTYAGGAGGGGTCAATATCCTCAGATCATACAAAGGGAKCAAAGAGATCGAGGATACCAGTAGACAAGGCCTCCTTTCCAAAACAACTATGCAGATGAAGACTGGGACCAGATGTTCAAAGAACAAATGCATTGTTGTGATGACAAGAACCCGCGTGTGTTTTTGAAAAAGAGCAAGCATGATTGTTACATGAGCATAAACGACGATTTTATGTTGGAGACAGACGATGCATGGATTGGGGAAACTGATGATGTGTTGTCCTAGGAGATGGAAGAGTTCAGAAAAGGTTATCAGAACACCATCATGCAGTTTCAAAAAATATACAACCTCAGGAGCAAGGAAGCGTCTACCGAGCCTCGAAAAACAAATATCGTGAGGAAACCTTCGACAAACACCCCTTCCACAAGCCGACCGAGGCCATACAGTGCGACCAAGGATGCGATGGAGAAGGCAAAGTCGAAGGAAGAGGCCCCAAAGAAAACTCCAGACGCAAGTAGAAAAGCGAGTGGAAAAAAGGTACATAAAGTTTGTCCCCCTTTTAAGTTTGAGCATGAAATGGCTAAAATAAAAATTTATGTCCTGTTCAACGAACTTATCAAAAAGGGCTTAGTATCGGAAACAGATTATTAAAATGTTGAAAATGGGAGGGAACCCCGATACTTTGAATATCCAAGACGATCACCCTGTTATTTTGTTTGGTCCGCGTGTTGAGGAGACAAGTGATACTGAGGAAGTTCCTTTGTTCTACGTCATTCTAAAGGCTCATGACATGACCCTACATAATGTCATGATAGATTTCGATGCATCGCACAACCTCATGCCAAAGGTGATCATGGATGAATTGGGTTTGGATATCACCAAGCCCTACAAGGATATTTTCTCTTTTGATTTGAGGAAAGACAAGTGCTTGGGTCTCATCAAGGAATTGGTTGTGTCATTCACCCAAATCCCTTTGAAGAACATGGTTATGGACATGTTCATGGTAGACATACCCCCTAATTTTGGCATGTTGTTGTCCAGATCGTGGGCTACAAAGTTAAAGGGGACCTTGAAAATGGACATGTCATATGCCACCATTCCTATATTTGGCCAGGACAAACAGTTGTACAAAGAAGTGCTGCTGAAATACATGGTCAGCAGCAAGACATAGCTAAATAACCATCCCATATACTCCATCAACACTGAGGTTGGTTCTTCTATATTCTACAATGACTTGGGTTTTGAAGAAGAAGAGTCGAAAACCATCATGACAACCAATGAGGAAACCACACGGAAAGAAACAGAGTGCGTAGACTCAGAGGATCATGTAGAAAATAGGATATGGAGCATGAGTTTCGACGGTGCGGTCAACAAAGAAGGGGTTGGGGTTGGCGTATGGGTAAGCCACCCTGAAATGGGCACAAATTTGTGCTCATACAAGCTCGCATTCGAATGCACAAACAACATGGTCGAGTACGAGGCACTAATTCAAGGCCTGAAGGTGCTGAAAGAATTAGGCACAGAGAGGATAGCAGTGCGCGGAGACTCCGAACTGGTCATAAACTAGGTTATAGGCATGTATCAAACAGAGCACCCTAGGCTAAGGGCATACAAAAACTTGGCGTTGGACCTCCTCGAGGAACTTTTTGAGTATGACATATCTGCTATCCCGAGGGAGCAAAATCAAATCATCGATGCATTGGCCACCTCGGCCTTGGGTTTTAAAATCTCCATCTTCCCAAACAAAAAATATGAGATTGAAGTCAAACACAGGCCGACAATGCCTGATAATATAAAATACTGGTAGGTGTTTGAGGACGACAAGCAGGTGGAAAGATTTCTTCAGATGAGCGACAAGTTCGCTAACACAAACATTGATGATGAAGGTTGTTGCGAATAAGATGGGAGCGCGGATGCACGCAATAATGAAAACCCTTTCCATAACTAGATCGCGGGAAGGGACATAATACAACTGAAAAATAACATCATTCTGAAGGGGTTAGTGTCGCTAGAAAAGTTGTTTGAAAAAAATGACGTGGCTAAAAATCCCAAGATCACTGCAAGTGAAGAGGACATGGACGACTGCAACATCGGGACTAAGGAGAACCCAAAAATGATAAAATTATCGAAAACACTCAGTCCAGAGGTCAAGCAAGACTATGTTAATATCATAAAGGATTTCCCCGACGTCTTCGCATAGAGCTATGACGATTTGAAGGTGTATGACACTAAATTAATTCAGCGTGTCATCCCTCTCAAAGAGCACCAAAATCTGTTCAAACATAAGCTTCAACGGATAAATACCCTACTACTGTCGCTGATAGAGAAAGAGGTAAATAAACCGTTCGAAGCTAAGATTATCGTTTCTTTAAGATTCTCGAAATGGGTAGCTAATTTGGTACATGTAAGAAAGAAGAGCGATGAGATACGACTATGTGTGGACTTCTGATATGATCACGGTCCACCCAGACAATAGAGAAAAAACAACTTTCACAACTCCTTGGGGAACGTTCATGTACGCCAAGATGCCCTTCGGCCTGATAAACGCTGGAGCTACTTTCTAGAGGGAAATGGATATCGCGTTTGTCGACGAAAAGGACAAGTTCATTGTGATCTATCTGGACAACATCATGGTATACTCTGCCTCCGCCGAACAACACCTCGAGCATCTAAAGAAATTTTTCCAGAAGTGCATGAAGTTCGACATATCACTGAATCCAAAGAAATCACATTTCGGGGTGGAAGAGGGGAAGTTGTTGGGACATATTATCTCTAAGGAAGGCATTAAGATAGACCCCAGCAGGGTTGAAGCAGTCCTGAAAATCGACACTCCGTGCAGTAAAAATTTAGTGCAATCCTTCCGAGGAAAAGTAAACTTTTTGATGAGATTCATCCCAAACCTGGTAGATATTATAAAGCATATCACCTGCATGCTCAGAAAGGGAAATGAGATCAAGTGGAATCTGGAAGACAAGAATTCGTTTGAAGATATCAACGTGGCATTGACTAGAGCTCCTCTGCTAGCCAGTCCAGACTTCGTGAAATATTTCATCCTGTTTTCATTTGCCTCGGAGCATACAATCATTGGCGTGTTGTTGCAAAAAGACGAGTAGAACTTCGAGAAGCCTATAGCTTATTTCAGCAGGACGCTATGAGATTCTCCACTAAGGTACGACATTATGGAAAAACAAGCATATTCCTTAGTGAAAACCTTGAAGGAGTTCAGGAAATACATATTGCACTCCCACGTTATTTCTTATGTACCCAACAATTCATCTAAGGATATCCTGACTCAACCCGACCCCAAAGGGAGGAGAGGAAAATGGTTAGCAACCATGTTGTAATATGACCTGGAGATCAAGCTGACAAAAATAATTAAGGGTCAAGGCCTCATGAATCTAATGGTGCAGTCGGACTGCGATGCTGTGGGAATAAATTTCATCATTGATCTGTCAGAGAGCCCTCAAGAAGAAATGATTGCGCAGGTGTCCCAAGAGTTTGTCGACTCGCCATGGTATGTAGATATCATCTATGTGTTGAAGAATATCCAGGCCCCTCCGGACATAAGTAAGACTAAGGCCATATTTGTCAAGCTTAAAGAAGTTAAGTTTTGCATCCTGGACAACTCACTCTACTGGAAATATCATGGGGGAATGTTGTTGAGTTGTTTGCTGGAGTATGACGCGAAGCGAGCCACATAATAATTTCACAAGGGTGACTGCAAGGGACACCATTACTAGAAAATCATTGCTCACAAAATCCTCAGGGCGGGTTACTATTGGCCTACAATCTTTGCAGACATGTACAAATAAGTCTCCCATTGCAACGAATGTTAGATTTTCGATGGGAGAACAAAGATGCAGCCCCTACCACTAAAGATGATCTCAGTCGAGGCACCGTTCATGCAGTGGGGTTTGGATTTCATAGGGGAAATAAATCCGCCATCCTCGACGCATCATAGATGGATACTCACGGCCACCAACTACTTCACGAAATGGATAGAAGCCATCCCCATGAAGCAAGCTATTGATGCATTCATCATCCAATTCCTAGAGATAAACATCTTGTCGAGGTTCAGATGCCCCATCAAGATCATAACAGACAATGCGGTTGCATTCAAGTCTAAGAGGATGGAAAAGTTTTGTCAGGATTACAACATAAACCTGGGGCATTCCACGACGTACTACCCACAAGGAAACGGGTTAGCAGAATCCTTGAATAAAATCCTAACCTAGATCATCAAAAGGATCCTGCAAGACAATAATAAAGATTGGCATAAATTTTTTATCTATGCACTATCGGTAGATCAAGTTACCACCAAGAAGTCCATATCAACGTCGCCTTTCCAAATTGTATACGACGCAGACACAATTTTCCCTATCACACTGGGTTTTCCCGTCAGGAAGTTGTTGCAAGAGTAGGAAGCCGAGACAAATGACACATGGAGAAGGATAAATCAACTGGTTCACACACATCAGATGAGGGAACAAGTGTACAATCAATCATAGCTCCACCAGGAAAAGAGGAAGAAATCCTTTGACAAGCGTTCCAAGCCAGAGGATTTCTGGTTGGGTGATCTAATGTTGAGATGGGACGCGGGAAATGAGGACAAAGGAAAGCACAAAAAGTTCGATAACCTTTGGACGGGTCCTTTCAGAATCGGTGTGCTTCACGAAAATAATGCTTATTTTCTGGAAGAACTGAATGGGGAGTGCGTTGGTTGGGGGCTTGTAAACAATAGGTTCCTCAAACATTATTTGATGAAATAAATTTCGTTTAAATCATTTTTCATTGTAAATAGTCATTTTATTTTTTGTGTCAAGTCAGTAGGTCAGCAGAAAATTGAAGCCGAAGTTAAGGCCCTGATTTTTATGCTGAGTTTTTTAGAAACTGTGTCGATAGGTGTAAGTTGCGTCATGTTTTTTGTGTTGTAGTGTCAAAGAGTCGAAATAAGGCCCAATGGTCAGGCACCTGGTCTACTATTCTTTGCTACCTCGTAGGGAGGATAACATCCCCATTGGGGCCAGCTGTTAGCATTTCCATTTTTCTTTCAATTAGAGTCGATTTTTAGTTGGGCTATGGCCCATGTGTCCCAAAATGTGAAGTTAGGTATGTAACAGTGAAGGGATCGAAGTCAGCAAGTGGTCAGTTGGCCCTTGGAAGATGGAAGGGATGTCAGAGTCGAAACATGCGTAAATGGTATGGGTATGTTGTTCCCAAAGAGTCGGGTCCTATTAAAAAGTAACTTCTACGTGCCCCAGGTCGACTGAAGTAGTTAATGAAAGTCGCGTCAGCAAGTGCAGAAACTATTATTAGCTCATTATGAAGGCTGAGGGAATGAAAAATCATAGTATTCGTATCATGTATGCCCTGCAACCCTTATCGCCTATACCTTACTGGCGGGGATGTGCCATGGAAAATTTGCAATTCGATTCGAAACATCTAGTCGCCATGAATTCACTATTCCTTGGCACGATTCCTCCTTCTGTCTGATTTGTTATAAATACTAGAGCTCTTGCACCCATGTTATTTGCGAAATCAGATTCAGGCTCTGTCTGTAAGTTTTCTCATACTAGGCTCAGGTCAATAAAATTATCCATCTTGGGCATTCGTCGGATCCACCGCGCATAGGATAAACACTGGTCATGCCATGTCGACCTCTCAAAGCATAAATAAGGGATCAAAAAGTGGAAAAATCGCTAGACCCGAACCCCAAAGTGATTGGGATTCATTTTCACTCACAACAGGCATCCCCAAGGATAAAAGAGGGATTTTTCCTTTACCCACGTGAACAACGACATCATAACACACATAACTTGGAGTTGAAGGAACTGCGTATGAAGGAAGGACAGTGGAATCCTTGTCTCCCTAATAGCGGATACCTTAGAGAAGGGGTGGACCAAGGAAGAACAAGGAAGTTGGGGAAACTTGAATCTCAGATCAGTCGTGCGCACGACTAATCACTGAACAATTACTTATGTTCATCGTCCGCCTAGAGCTTTTGGAAGGTACCAGTTGAAAAAGTGGGAGAAGAACGAGGAGGATGGATGCCATGGGTGCAAATAGTCAAGAGACATCTGAGCAGCTGAAGCAAGCGAAGCTAGCTATTGCTGAACTATACCAAGAGAACAGGGAGTTGAGAAAACAACTGGAAACAAAGACCACAAAAGCATCAACAACACAAGGTCGCGAAGGGAATGTGACGTGGCTAAAAAGACAACTCAGAGAGGCGTAGGATACGATTGTACAACTGTGCGAAGCATAGTGGATGGCATAAGAAATGTATGCCAACACTCCAGAGAATGTGAAGCAGCCGAAGAGATAGCCCACGTAGCCCTCGCCAGCGAGCAGAAGAAACAAGATTAGCCGAGTTCATTCCCGTATTCGCAAACAAAAGGCAAATCTTGACAATTTTGAATGAGACATTGCCCAAGACATTTCACCATTTTAATAACGGTTGTGACTGTCTACAACCACTTTCTGTGCACACTTCCCCCAACAAATGAGCGCATGGTAGAAAATCAAATCTGTTACAGCAGAAAGTGGGACTCTGACAGACACTTATCCACCCAGATACCTGATCGACAACCAAATCCCCATGGCGGATTACAATGATCATGATGTAGCTAGATGTATCTTTTGTCTATTTTTGGAAAATGTCATGTGAAGAGTTTTGTAATGCAGAACAGTCATTTCCCTAATTTGTAGAAATAACAGTTAGAAGAGTAGGGTAGCCCAAGCAGTGCCCTCGTTTGTATATTTGATCTTTTCGATGTAATCCAGTTTGGTTGGAAAACTTGGTATAGATAGTAGCTATTGTATGTAATTTGAGTTCAACTGAAACTTAATGCAAAAGTCTTGTGACTTTGATGAAAATATTCTAATTGTAGCAGTTGGATGTACTATTTTTCCTTTCTTGCGTATGTGCTTCTTGTTATCTTTATTCATATCTTTTCTGTCTAATTCAGAATGAATTTTCAAACCTATGGATTCATTGTGCAACGCCCCTTGTTCGTGCCATTTAGACAAAACGTTTTTCTTCTAAAAGTTAACTCTGAATTCACCCGCAGCAGTGCTCTGAGTTACTTCCTGTAATTTCTCTTTGCCACACATTACTATTTTGCAGTGAAGACTGTTGATCTCTTAGCCTTTATCCTCTCAAAGTTCAGTCACCGAGTCATTTGTTTATGCTGTTTCCTCGAATCGACTCCATAGCCCAAAGTCTTATTTTCTTACGCCAATATAACCAGAACCCATTATATCAAAGGTGTTAAATCTAGCCATTGCTTTGAAGCCATATCCCACGTGGTGACAGATTCTCTCTCGAGAGACCTCTCTAGGTCCGGAAGGCTAGTTTCATGCCTCAAAGTTGGTTGAAAAAGTTACCTTCGTCATTTTTTTATCAGTCAAACAGATTTACGGAGTGCTAACAGTATGGAAACTACATTTTACCAATTTTTAGGAACTTGGTGCAAAATCTACAAACCTGAGCTCAAGGACTATTTTGTAGATATTATCTTTGCAAACTTCCACCTAAAATTTTTGCTTGATCTGAGCTCATATACTCAAGTTATGTCTGAAATAAAATTTTGGCTCTAGACTCACCTTTTTTTTTAATTATAAATATTCCACCACGTGGCATCACTTCATTCACTAGTAGGTGTCGAAGGCCTCTTTCACAAGAAGGCATCAAACTATTCTAGACTACCTCTTTTCCACTGGGTCTTCTTTCAAATAATTCCCAATGGGATATTTCCAAACATTGATCACATTCGAAGGATCGACCCTTTTTTAAACAGTCCCAGTGGGATGATTTGAAGGACACACACATGCAAACCTTGGGCCATCAAATTTATTTGAATAATGACCCATCAAACCCATTCAAATATTATTCACATCAGGTCATTTTCAAGTACCACTTGAACAAGAAAGGACATAAAATATGTGCTTAATTAGAAGAAAAAAATTCCATTGGGCCTTTGTTAAAATTGACCATTTTTGGAAGATCCACGTGAAGATGCACATGATTCAAAGGAAAACACCATCAAGATTTCTTTGAAATTGGCCATAGACCACTTTTTCAAATGAAAAGGGCCATTGGGCCTTCTTTGGAATTGACCATTGACCACTTTTTGAAAATGCACTTGATTTGAAGGAAAAAGTGATCTAGCCTCTTTGAAATATTGGCTAGCGACCAATTCTTAAAGTTCCACTTGCTTTTAAGGGAAAGGACATTAGGCTTCTGTTGGGTTCATATTTTGACTATTTTATTGTGATCATTGAATCCTTTTTGCACAAATATTATATATGCTATTGACCATTTTGAAGGAGTTTCAAAGGTTGTTTATATCGATTCATCATGGATTTGTATCAGGTATGTGTAATTGATGTCTTTACAATGATTTTGAGATCAATTCAGTTCGGTTTGAAGTTTAAAAGGATTTAATGCATGGCCTATGTGTAACGGGGAAAAATCACGGTATGATCCTCCATCCAGTACCTCGTCCGACACTTCATCCAACACCCCATCCGATACGCGATCTGGCATGTGATCCATCACTCGGAGCATAGAGGAGTTGGTGGTTGGTGCATTGGCGGCCTGTGATGGACGAATCAACGATCTAGGTTTTGTGCCCCCGCGTGGCCTCCAGCTACAGATCTCGATACACCTCAGATTGGGAGGTTATATTCATCACTGAGTGGATCACATATTTTCTAGAAGCTGAAGTTGTTAGAAGATCATTTAATGAATTTTCCATGTTTAGAGGAGGTTGACCCTTCCAGTGGTCGACCTCTCAAGTTGTAATTCACCTATAAATACCACTATCAGTGGAAAGACCACAAACATAATTTTTAAGAAGAGTTTCATTGTGTAATTTAGACATTTCTCTGCAAACTTGTGTTCCATACTTCGTTTTTAATTAATGACATAATCGTGTTGAGTTAAGCCTACGTTTTTTTGTTGAAGAGTAGCCACGACCTGTTGGGGGGCCACCAGTGGTCTAGGTAACTGTATAGATATATCGTGTGCTTATCTCATTTTCTTAGTTAGAATTTACATTGTTTCTTTGTTGTATGTATCTTTTAGTGTCAATTACTATACATGTTAATTGTAATTTGATTATCTAATTTATCTTTCTTTAAATTGCAGATTGCTTATAGGAGCTAGTTATTTATCATGTTGTGTTTCTTATTTCTAGGCAATGAATTGTCCTGCAGGATACCAACTTAGATAGTAAATTGAAGTCTTAATTTGGTTTTTGCAATTAATACAAAGTATTATTTAAACAAAGTATCAGTGTAGACAAAGTTTTAATTTAGGATCGTTTGCAAGCTTCGATGGATTAATAGTTGCAAGTTTCATTAGTTGTAATCAAGCTAAATTTAATTATCGGTTCAGTTAAGTTCTCATAGATCTATTTTGTTCATTAATTTTTCTTTAATATGTTAGGATAGAAATAAATTTTGGGGTTATGTTTTTCTAAAAGCATTCTAGTTTTGGAATCTGAGTTTTAATGATAGGCTTAGCTCAATTTAGATTATAAAATCTCAATTATAGAGTTGAATTGGAATTTTAATTAGAAGAGTAGATTTGAATTAAGATTATTAATCATGAGTTCATTAGTTTGTAAATTTGCTTGAATTAGTATAAGAGTGTTTTTTCATTGATGATTGATGCATGAAATTTAGAGATCACATGGATTCTCAAGATACTTAGTGTTTCTTCTATGATGGCAAAGCTTTCGTTAGATTGCTTGATTCACACTTTCCATTTCTCTGTAGAAGTCAACATTGAATCAATCCTCTTGAACTATCACTAATAGTCAGATGCCATCGTGATGTTATTCGACACTGAAGACATAATCATCATCTTTGAATTCTCTTTTTCCTGTTATTGCAAATTAGGAACATTTTTTATTAATTAGAATCTAAATACAATCATGATGCTTTTTTATTAAGTAGGTTAAGATTTCTCTTTTGAAAAATAGAAATGATTATGAGTTCTTCTTAAGAATAGAGTTCACTTGTTGAAATAGTCTTGATAGGTTAGTTGTTTGCTTGCTTATCTGTTTAAACATAAAAAGATCAAAAGTAATTTACTTGCTATTGCTTATTAAAAAGGGTTGAATAGATTAACTTGTTTAAGATAGGTTATGATTTGTTCTCTTAGAAGTAATCCATCAATCCATTGTTTGAAGCTGCTTAGGATAAATAGTTCAAGCTCATTAATAGAATTTGTCAATTGATAAAAATGAAAGAGTCATCTCTTAAGTAGATTGATAGAGTATTGATCCTTAGGTAGACCATCCCTTAGTTAGAGTGATACTTCCATTAAGCTTTTATGCCTTGGCTCATCTTTGTGCCACAAATCGAGAGTTTACTTACCTGGGTTGACAATTTTAATTGAGGGTATTGGTGCATATAGAATACCCATAATTTTTGGCGATGTTGTCGGGGAGTTGTCTAAAGGTAGGAAATAGTTAGGAACTAGACCATTTATGAACCTTAGAATTAGATTGGCGATGGGGGAACTTGAAGTTTACTTACCCTGGGTTGACAATTTAATTGAGGTAATTAGTGCATATAGAATACCCATAATTTTTGGCGATGTTGTCGGGGAGTTGTCTTAAGGTAGGAAATAGTTAGGAACTAGACCATTTATGAACCTTAGAATTAGTTTTCTGGTGGGGGAACTTTAATACGAGAGGTAAGAACCTGTACATCTATTATAGCAGGTTCCCCCAAAACCAATGGTATGTTTTCTTCTTTGCTTTCATGAACAAACCTAGGGACCCAAAGGGAAGATACATTAAAACCAAACCAAACCTTTCGACCAAGGTTCCTTCTAACCTTTTTGGAGGAAGGAACACTCCACTCATAAACTCTACAGACCAATACCAGAAAGTAGGGGTTAGCTCAACCCAAAGAGCTAAAGCAGTCTCTGAAGAGACCAAAATAGGGAGCACTATAGATCAAAAAATTGAAGCATCAATAGTAGTGGGACAGGAGGCAATACCACTCGGGCCTTCATTAGAACCAACCAACACAACCTTTGTTTTTTCACCACCATCAGGGGACCCCAACTTTGTATACATCATTGATCTTGAACAGGTGAATACTTTGTTTGGTAGTTCAGCCAATATAATTGTTTCCCAAGTCGAAACAAAAACTTTGGCACCAACAATCTCAACCGGCTTGAGTAAAGTCCTGGACATCCAAACAACAGAAAGTCCTTCCCATCAAAGGGATACCTTTCCCAAAAACGAACCTTGGGATACTCTGTTATCTTCAAGGATAAAACCATTTAGGTACTCTCTTTTTGGAAACCAAACCAGTATAGATGATCAGGAGGATCACAACCATGTAAGACACGAGGAGGGTGAAGAAGTTGGAAACCAAACCGAAACCACCTTCAGGTTTCCAATTTTAGATACCACACAAAATGTCAATATGAAGAAAAATCCACTCTCGGCACTGCCCACCTTTTACAGTAAAAGCAATGAAGACCCAGATACCTTCCTATTTGAATTCAACATCTTGTGTAGGAGCTACAATTACTTACAAGATGCCCAGAAACTAAAAAAATTTCCTACCACCCTCAAGGATTTTAAACTAAGATGGTTCATGGGGTTGGGAGAGTCCAATATTAGGTCTTGGGAAGGCATGAATGATATATTTCTAAAAAAAATACCAAGACTACTGCAAGTCCAAGGATTCTCATAATGATATTTTCAAAATACAATAGTTAGAGGACGAGAATCTCGAGGATTACATGGAACATTTTTCTTATATATCGCAGAAATCGAAGTACCATGACCTTACAGATGATGTAGTCAGGGATATTTTCCTTAAATGTATTTCATAAGAATACCTAGAGACACTTAACCTAATGACATCGGGTGACATCTCCCATAAACCATTTTCTGAAATCTGTGAAATGTGTAGGAATTACTCAAGGAGTAGAGCCAAAACATGGAAGAGTGTTCGAGATCCTTATAGTAGAAACCTAAAAGCAGTTAGTTCATGTGGTATCACAAGGGTAGAGATAGGGAACCTCTTAGAGAACTTCAAAATAAATATCTTAAGTACTAGAGGTTCCCAATTGGACACCCTAAATATTAAAAAGAAATAGGAGGAGGAGAATGCAACAATGTGCATATTTGACCCAAGATGCAGGAGGAATCATTCCTCAAGGGAATGCCCATTAGATAATATTTCAATTTGTGGCTTCTGCACTGAATACCACCCAACTGAAAAATTCCCATCACTGCCCGGTTTGTTAGCCATCTACAGAAGTGGGGATCCTGGGGAGTCCTCTTATGCACCTAGGAGGCCATGGCAGCCTAGAAGTCAACCTACATACCCAGATCTACAGCCTCAAGTTCCACCTTATTATCAACAACCACAACAGTGGAACTCACCGAGTTGGAAAAAATGGTCTACACAGTATCACCATCCTTGGCTACAAGGATGGAGAGGAGGGAATAACCAAGGAAACCATCAAGCTCCACCTGTCCCTATTCCCACTCATCCTTACCCCTAGTTTCCACCGAACATCCCGCATCTTTTGCCAGGTTTTGTTCTCCCACCTTTACCTCCTATTCCACAAAAACCGCAACAATACCAAAATGCAAGCTCCCCAAGACCAACATTATTACTGGCACAACCAGTGCCCAACCCTAATAACAAAACCACTCAACCTCTTTACAATGTTAAGATGCAATCCTTTCTGAAATATGTTATTTCTCTTGTTCCATTGCAGGAGATTCAACTAAGGTTGGGAAAATTTTTGGATAGGAAGAGGCCTTCAGTAGTCATTCGGGAAGAAGAAGAAGAGGAAACCCCAAAAAAACCCACGGATGACACTAAGTGGGAATATGTTATCATTCATAAATACCAGGAACCCAAGCTTCCCCAAAATGAACCTTCACAAATTACAAAGTCCCCTCCTTATCCAGAAAGGTTAGTAATTCAAAAACCTACCACCCGACCATAATTTGACATTTTGAATGAATTGAAGAATATCTGTGTCAAAATTCCCTTGCTACAAGCCATAAAGGACAATCCAATTTACAGTAAGGCGGTCAAAGAATTGTGTATTAAGAAGCCAGGAAGGAAGCAAAAGGATCCTCCAACAGTACATTTGATAGGAGAACTCTCTGAGTACATATTAGAGCAGCCTAGGGTTGCAAAATATGGGAACCCGGGGAACCCCATAGTAACCATAACCATTAATAAGGTTCCCATCGGAAACACTCTCATAGACCTAGGGGAAACCATCGATGTTATGACTGTTACTAACTTGGAGGAATTACAGTTAAAACCTCTTCTTAGACCTACCCCAACTATTTTGGAATTAGCAGATAAGACAAAGGTTACACCTGAAGGAATCTTGGATGATATTATAGTTACACTAGCCTCATGGGAATACCCAATAGACTTTCTTGTCATTCATTCGAAGGACCCTACCAAAGGGCATCCTGTTATTTTGGGAAGACCTTTTGTTGGCTACAACCAATGCATTTATTGGTTGTAGAGAAGGTGAAATGACCATCTCAAATGGACTCTCTATACAGAAGCTCACCATATACCCACCAACTCAACCTATCATGGAAAATCTATGGTGGCTCAAATTTCCATATGAGAATGAGGAGTGGGAAGAATCGGTGTTTCCAAGTGATTATTCTTGGGCACTTCAGGAGCAAACAACAGAAAATGTGCTAAACCAATTTATTTATGCTATCAAGTGTGTTGATTTCCCACAATCTTTTCCCCAATTTGAGTACATGTTTGGGGAAGAATTTCAGGAACAATTGGACCAATCCATTTTGTCTTCGACATCTTTTATTTTTGATATAGATGAGTTTGCCACATCTTATACCATGTCCTATGAGATTAGTCCAGGGAAATTTCTACATATAAATTTCAGACTAGATGCAGACCAACAAAAGAAGTTAGTAAATGTCCTTAAAAAATAATCAGGGGAATTCACCTGGGAATACACTGACATAAAGGGTATACACCCTGACACATGCATTCATCACATGTATACCCAGGGAGAAGTAAAACATGTTAGGAAACCCCAGAGAAGGATGAACCCGACACTCAAGGATATAGTAAAAGAGGAGATACAAAAGTTATTGAATGTCAGATTTATTTATCACATCTCCGACAGTAAATGGGTATCTCCACTTGTAGTGGTTCCAAAGAAAGTAACAGGGAAATGGAGAATTTGTGTTGATTTCTGGGAGCTTAATAAGGCCACTCTAAAGGATTATTTTCCTCTTCCTTTCATTGACCAAGACTTGGATACCCTATCAGGAAAGAAATACTTCTCCTTTTTAGATGGATATGGCGGGTACAACCAAATTCTCATACCACCCGAGGATCAGGACAAGAATACCTTCACATGTCCTTGGGGAGCCTATACCTATAGGGTCTTACCATTTAGTTTGTGTAATGATCCTGCCACATTTCAACGAGCAGTACTAGGGATATTTTTTGATCTTATTCATGATTGTGTGGAGGTATACATGGACTTCTTTACAGTATATGGAAATACTTACCAAGAAGCCTTAGATAATCTAGAAAAAGTCCTTATCAAATGTCAAGAAATGAACCTATCCTTAAGTCATGAAAAATGTAAAATGTTGTTGATTGAAGGAGCAGTCTTAGGATATCACGTTTCATCTTAAGGGAATAAAGTCGATCCTGCTAAGATTGAGGTAATCGTCAAACTTCCACCCCCCAAGACTAAAAAATAAGTGAGAATATTTCTTGGACATGCCAGATACTACCGACGAATTATTGAAAATTTCACAAAGATTGTTGCACCCATGTTTGGATTGTTAATAAAAGATGTTGATTTTCTTTGGACTGATCAGTGTCAAACCGCCTTTGAAAATCTGAAAGCTAAGTTATCTGTGGAACCAGTTCTTAGGGGACCCAATTGGGCCCTTCCATTTCACATATCCATTGATGCCTCTGATACTGCAATAGGAGGAGTATTAGTGAAGAAAGAAGACCATTAGTCCTATGCCATTTATTTTGTGAGTAAGAACTTGTCCCCTGCCAAGTTAAAATATACAATTACTGAAAAAAGAATTCTTGGTAGTGGTCCATGCCATCAATAAGTTTTGCCACTACATCACAGGTTATGAAGTATTTGTACATACAGATCACTCTGCCATTAGATTTATTATGAATAAACCCATTACCAATGGTCGAGTGACTAGGTGGCTCCTATTATTGCAAGATTTCAATATCACCGTCCTTGATCGACCTGGAAAGGAGAATTTGGTAGATGATTTTCTTTCACGCATAAAACATGAGGGTGATGATATTCATGTTGATGATAGTTTCCCAGATGAGCATCTTTTTTCCCTCTCTATAAATACCCCATGGTTTGCAGACATGGAAAATTATTTGGCTACTAGGAATTTACCATCTCATTTGCCACCTCATGAAAAGCATAGAATTATCACACAAAGTGATAACTACTCTTGGGTTGGCCATGACCTTTTTCGTACTGGTCTAGACTTGATTATTCATAAATGTGTCTGAGAAGATGAGGTACCATAAATCCTATGAATTTTTCATGATGGACCATGTGGTGGCCATTTTTCCGACAAATGTACAACATATAAGGTGTTACATTCAGGTTACTATTGCTCTAGCATTTTTAAGGATGTTGTCAAATATGTGAGGAGTTGCAATAGTTGTCAAAGGTTAGGAAGACCCACGTCAGCTGACAAAATTCCCTTGCGTGCCCAAGTTATGATAGAACCTTTCGAGAAATGGGACCTTGACTTTGCAGGACCAATTTCACCCATGTCTTGTAAGAAAAATTATATTTTGGTTTGTACAGATTATGTCACCAAGTGGGTAGAAGCAAAAGCCCTATTTAGGGCTACCGAAAAATCTGTTTTCGAATTCATTTATGAAGACATATTTACCCGCTTTGGTGTTCCTCGTGAAATTGTTATAGACCAAGGCACCCAATTCACTTCCAAGTTGATGAGAGAATTAACGGATAAATGTGGGATCAAGCATTGCAAGTCTTCTCCATATCACCTGTAAGATAATGGTCAGGTAGAGTCCACAAACAAAGTTTTGGAAGCTATCTTAACCAAGAATGTTCAATTACACCATCGGGATTGGGTTGGTAGGATTCCAGAGGCTTTGTGGGCATATAATACCACCTGGAGAAACACCACTGGGCATACCCCTTACGAGTTAGTGTATGGAAAACAAGTACTTCTACCAATAGAACTCCAAGTAAGGACTTTCCATATTGCCGCAGAATTGGGATTAAACTTAGATGAGGCACAAAAATAATGAGCCCTACAATTAAATGAATTGGATGAGATTAGGCAAGATGTTATCCAACGAACAATATTAGTTCAAAACCAGAGGAGCAAGTGGCATGACAAGTTTATTAAGAAGAAACACTTCCAACCTGGTGATTGGGCTTTGTTGTTTGACTCCCGATTTAAAAGTTTCAAAGGAAAAACTACCACTCGGTGGTTGGGTCCTTATGAGGTAGTCACCGTGTATGATAATGGGGTTGTTAAGATCAAAACCATTGACGATGGACAAGTCTCTTTTGTAGTGAATGGACATGGACTCAAACTTTATCACATACCCATTTCCAAAGAAGATTTTCTACAGGTCATGTCAACTGACAAGGCATTGTCCTTAGTAGATGGGAAAATCTCCCCCTGTTCTTGAAACTTTTCTTTCTGAATATCTGCCTGTACATATGTAAATAATTTGAAGTATGTTGATAGACAATTCTAAATATTTCTGCAGGTATTTATTTCACCACGAGTAGACAATTTCAAGGAGATAAAAAGGGAATTATTTCCCTTAAAAAATATTGCTATATTTGAACCTTATTGTTTGCTAAGCATCAATTGAATAATGACTTCTTGTAATTAGCCATATTTTTGCAAAGATTTATATCTTCTTTTTCTCAAGGCATCTTTAATGGCAGTTTCTCTTAACCTCCACCACTAGAGAATATAAGGAAGTGATACCTTGACAATCAAACTTAGAGGTTACTCGTACAATTTCCCCAAGAACCCTGAGTAAGTTAGTAAAGTATATTTATTAAAGAGTAACAAGGAGGTCTGATTAGTGGTTAGCCATGGAAACATCACAATAAATTAAAAAATAATAAGAAGAAGAAAGTGAGTTGAGCCTAAAGATACCTTTCTGTTTGTTCCCAATGGTACCATCCACTACACACTAAAAATGCTTGATTATACCATATCTTTAGATAATCTATGTCCACTTAAGTACCTCTTACATCAGGACAATATCTAAGGAATACATAAAGGAGAGTCATCCTCTAACATAAATACCATCCCAGTCTAAAAAAGAAAGAGAAAAGTTTTTCAGAGTTGTCTCCCCATCTACATGCAAAAAGCAAATCTTTATATTAAAATCTTAAAAGATGGTGGACCAGTCTTTGAGGGTGTAAGAGGCTAACATGTCGGGATACTGAAAAGGTCTACTGGCAGCAGGTACCAGCTGGTGGTATGACTAGGTAAACCCATCGGAGTATTGAACATGCTTGTTGGAAGCGTGACATTCTACCTAGCGAGGATGATAATCTGACAAAAAATAAATAAAATTCCTAAATCTTAAACTTGTCCTGATGTACGACATTACTTGTAGACAAAGATGAAAATAAGTATGTATGGTTAAGCTAAGGTCAATGAGCTCCATAAATCTTCCATTGGGAACTAACTTTAAGACTATGCTAAGATTCTCTCGCCTACCTCTTCTTAACTATATGTAGGATGTTCTATCCTATAGGTGGGGCCATATTCTAACCGTCTCGTCAGATTGATGTGTGAAATTTATCTTTACACTTGGAAAGCTGTAAATCTTAGGCTATTGGGAGAATTGACTGGTTCCCTATATTTTTTATTGTGAGGTGTCACAATACTTAGGAGTGGAGGAGGGGTTTCATGAGCTGAAAAATGTCAAACACTGCCTATCTATATCATAATCCATGTGAAGAAGAAGTAGAATATTTGTAAAAATTATGTATATTGCTTTCATAATATGGGCTATTATATCAGCAGTTATTTTTATTGAAATGCTAAATTATATACCACTGACATCATTGTGTGTTATAATCTTGTTGTACATTTATTTGAAATACAACTTAACTTATTCTTTGTGTCAATGACAAACTGTTACAATATTCACTACAGATTTATGTTACATGCCTATGGATAGAGGAACATATTGTTTTATAGTGTACAAGAACGATGACAAGGCAATTAATAGTGGATCATTCTATTCACACTTATCCTGCCTATGCTCCTGTTCACGATGACTATCAGAAGTTTCCCAAGATGAGTGCTATGGGTAAATGTCCATTACAATGAGAACAAATTCCATTTGCACAGGAGTAGCATATGGAGTGCCATTTGAAAGACCGGACGGGGTACCATCTGGATGACTGGATGAAGTGCCATATGAAGGATCAGGTGAGGTGTGCACATATTGTAAGTGACCACGATTGCAGGTAAAAAACAGATCGTTCGAATTAATACGCCTGTTCATTGGTAAGATGAGATGGATTAAATGACATATCGTTAAAATTTGCATTTGAAAATTAAATTAAACAATTTGTAATGCATTTTTATGATCAAATGTCAAAGTTGAAGACTTGGACATTGATCTAATTCTCACATGATTACAATTTCCTCCAAAGGACACCCTTCAAAATTCAAAATCGACGCAATCATAGTCACACATGGCAATCGTGTGTGATGAATTCGTTCACGAATTCAACCATTTTCCAGCTTGAGCGCATTAAAAATAGGGGGTTTAGCTCCAATTACCATTTCACTCATCCCTTCTTGCTGTGTCTCACTCACCCTCTACCCAATTCCGTCCCTCTTCTCATCCTCCGCGTTGTAACCATTCCTAAACTCTATGAGCCTTCCTCCTATGCCCAGCTCCTAGCCATTCCCAAATTCGCAGAGTGTAGGGAGATTCTCCTTCACGTAGGGTGGGGACCATTCTTGACCTGTCAGCATGTCCACGATGATGGAGATTCACTACAATTATCCCTCGGGTTCGATGGCTCATGTAGGGTCTCTGGCCTTCTTGGTCTCTGAGTAGTCAATTGCCTCAACCACGGAATTTCCATGGGTTGGAGATCATTGGTTCAAACGCCATCAATTGCCACAACTAAGCTACAACAGAGTTTTCAAGCCTGAGTTTCAGAATGTTTCTGGAGCTAAATGGTACTCCAAAGAATGGATTAAGGATGAGCTGATTAATCCTCTGATCATCATTACCAAGATTATCACTTGTGAAGGTAGATACTTTTTTTCAAAGCTTTCCATTTTCGTCTGTTAGCTCATTTCCAATTTAATAAGCCCCTGAATTTTCCTTTCTACTTCTTGAAAAGCCTTGAGAAAATGTATTCCCAAGTACGAAAGAATGTGGCCAATCCTCATAACATTCTATTCCACCACAGCCTCATGAAATTGCTTGTCATAACCGAGTTGACAAAACAGGGCAAAACATGGGATGAATTCCTCTATCAATTCTCAAACCCCCATCTCACAGTCAAGACCAACAAGAAATCAATTGATTTAGGGACTGTTACTCCATCTAAGCCTCATTCTCCAAAGACTCCAAACCCTCCCATTCAAACTATCTCTCCATCTGAGTAAAAGACCAAGCAAATTTTTAATTCCCCTGCAACCTCATTGGGAAAGAAAACTAAGAAGCCTATTGATAATTCTCCATTTCCCTCAACCCAAGAAGTTACAAGAGGCATTGCAACAAGATTTCCCTTTAGTCCCTACGAATAGAAGAGGAGCCAATCGTCTCAAAGGGGAATGTTTTCAAAGAAGTACCCGTAGTACAAGTGGAAAGACTAATGTAAAACCCCCAAGCACTTCAGATCATATCCAAGTGTCTTCTGATCATGAAAGCCCCCATAAAAGACTCATGGAAGTTTCTGTAGAAGAGTTTGAGCCTGCTAGATTAGTAAAATATGAACCTATTCTCTCTCACAAGCACTCTGTTACTCCTACCTCCCAGATGCCTACATCAGCTTCCAAAGTTGATATACCTTCTACATCCATCGAGGGATCCAATCCCTCTTCTAAAACATCTGATCATACCCCAATTATTGAAAATTACAACAAGAAAATGCTCAGTTGTTTCAACAGTTGGAAGAGCGAAAGACTATGGATAGGCATCTCTCTCATAATAATGCAGTATTGCAAGAAAAAGTGAATTCTCTCCAACGATTGGTTGATCAAATGACCAATGCCAATTGCAGCCTCCAGACACAATTGAACCATCGTAAAAGGCCCAAGACAAAGTCTCTAGGACAAGAGGGAGAAGATTCCAAAGCTAATCCACCCCCTCCTTCACAAGTCTAGTCATGTCGGGTGATTCATTTTTGTTTGCAGTGGGACCTACAAATCCTTAGGCGTGGGGGTAATGTTTGGTTTGTATTTTGACTATTTTATTGCGATGACTGAATCCTTTTTGCACCGATATTATATATGCTATTGACCATTTTGAAGGAGTTTCAAAGGTTTTTTATATCGATTCATCATGGATTCGTATCAGGTATGTGTAATTGATGTTTTTACAATAATTTTGAGCTCAATTCAGTTCAGTTTGATGTTTACAAGGATTTAATTCATGGTATGTGTGTAACAGGGGAAAATCGTGGTCCAATCCTCCATCTGGTACCTCGTCCGACACTTCATCCAACACCCCATACAGTATGCGATCCAACACTCCATCTGGCACGCGATCCAACACTCAGAGCATAGAGGAGTTGGCAGTTGGTGCATTGGCAACATGTGGTGGACGAATCGACGATCTGGGTTTTGTGCCCCCTCGTGGCCTCCAACTACAGAGCTCAATACACCTCAGATTGGGTGGTTATGCTGATCGTTGAGTGGCTCACAGATTTTCTAGAAGTCGAAGCTTTTAGAAACTCATTTAATGAATTTGCCATTTTTAGAGGAGGTCGACCCTTCCAGTGGTTGACCTCTCGAGCTGTAATTCACTTATAAATACCACTATCAGTGGCAAGACCGTGGACATACTTTTTAAGAAGAGTTTCAATGTGTAATTCAAACATTTCTCTACAAACTTGTTTTCCAGACTTTGTTTTAATTAATGACAGAATTGCATTGAGTTAAGATTGTATTTTTTTGTTGAAGAGTAGCCACGACCTACTGTGGGACCCACCAATGGTTTGGGTGACTATATAGATATATCATGTGTTTATCTCATTTGCTTAGTTAGAATTTACATTGTTTCTTTGTTGTATGTATCTTTTAGTTTCAATTACTGTAAATGTTAATTGCAATTTTATTATCTAATTTGCCTTTCTTTATATTGCAGATTGCTTATAGGAGCTGGTTATTTATCATGTTGTGTTTCTTATTTCTGAGCAATGAATTGTCCTGCGGGATACTAACTTAGATAGTACATTGAAGTCTTAATTTGGTTTTTGCAATTAAAACATAGTATTATTTAAACAGAGGATTAGTGTAGACAGAGTTTTAATTTAGGATCGTTTGCAAGCTTCGATGGATTAATAGTTGCAAGTTTCATTAGTTGTAATCAAGCTAAATTTAATTATCAGTTCAGTTAAGTTTTCATAGATCTATTTTGTTCATTAATTTTTCTTTAATATGTTAGGATAGAAATAGATTTTGGGGTTATCTTTTTCTAAAAGCATTCTAGTTTTGAAATCTGAGTTTTAATGATAGGCTTAGTTCAATTTAGATTATAAAATCTCAGTTATGGATTTGAATTGCAATTTTAATTAGAAGAGTGGATTTGAATTAATATTTTTAATCATGAGTTCATGAGTTTGTAAATTTGCTTGAATTAGTACATGAGTGTTTTTTCATTGATGATTGATGCATGAAATTTAGAGATCACATGGATTCCCAAGATACTTAGTGTTGCTTCTATGATGGCAAACCTTTCGTTAGATTGCTTGATTCACACTTTCCATTTCTCTGTAGAAGTCAACATTGAATGAATCCCTCTTGAACTATCACTAATATTCAGATGCCATCGTGATGTTATTCGACACCGAAGACATAATCATCATCTTTGAATTCTCTTTTGTTGCAAATTAGGAACATTTTTGATTAATTAGAATCTAAATACAGTCATGATACTTTTTTATTAAGTAGGTTAATATTTCTCCTTTGCAAAATAGAAATGATTATGAGTTCTTCTTAAGAATAGAGTTCACTTGTTGAAATAGTCTTGATTAGTTAGTTGTCTGCTTGCTTATTTGCTAAAAGATAAAAAGACAAAAAGTAATTTACTTGTTATTGCTTATTAAAAAGGGTTTAATAGATTAACTTGTTTAAGATAGGTTATGATTTGTTCTCTTAGAAGTAATCCATCAATCCATTGTTTGAAGCTGCTTAGGGTAAATAGTTCAAGCTCATTAATAGAATTTGTCAATTGATAAAAATGAAAAGAGCCATCTCTTAAGTAGATTGATAGAGTATTGATCCTTAGGTAGACCATCCCCTTAATTAGACAGTACTTCCATTAGTTTTTCTGCCTTGGCTCATACAGTGCCACAACTCTAAGTTTACTTGCCCATGATTGACAATTTAATTGAGGTAATTAGTACATATAAAATACCCATCAACCTCTTCAAGATATTTTCCATCAGTCACTTTTTGAAATTCCCCCTGAATTGAAGAGAAGCCCCACTTCAAAAACTTGGCGTGAACTTCATTAGGTCACTTTAAAATATATGTTTCAATATTCCATGTGGCCACTTCAAAAGTTATGGCCCAATCTTCTAACGAGCCACTTTGAAAGATATATCTTGATATTACATTGGGCCACTCTCAAACATAACCCCAATATTCAAAGAAAAGCCTTTGCGCTATTTTGAAGATTCACCCCAACTTTGAAGAAAATACCTTCATTCTTCTTCAAAGTACTTAGCTGAAAAACAAGGGAAAAGAGGGCAATCAACCCACTATGAAGTAATGAAAGACAAGATATAATACCATGGGGACTTTTTAAAAATTGTGTTGACTTAAAAAAAAATAAAGAAAGGAGGGTGTTGTGTCTTCCTTTAAGAGGACCTCAACCCCATGCCAAAAGGTAGTTAAGGCTGTTCGAAACAACACTTTAAAGTCAAACAAAAAGGCTTAAAAGCTTCAAACCATGTCACTTAAAAGTATTGAAGGATATTCGAAGGATCCTACCCTATGTTGGCATTTGGCTTTGAAGTAATGAAAGACAAGATATAATACCATTGGGACTTTTTAAAAAATTTGTCTGCCTTCAAAAACAATAAAGAAAGGAGGGTGTTGTGCCTTCCTTTAAGAGGACCTCAACCCCATGCAAAAAGGTAGTTAAGGCTATTCGAAACAACATTTTAAACTCAAACAAAAAGGCTTAAAAGCTTCAAACCATGTCACTTAAAAGTATTAAAGGTTATTCGAAGGATCCTACCCTATGTTGGCATTTGGCCTACAACCACTCCAACGCACATGAATGATACAAAATGAATATGTCCATAACAATCCAGGTTTGAATACATAACACAAACTTGAACACACCTAAACTCTAGGCTATTTAAATTCATAAATGCATGCTTCTAAACCATATAGGGAACTAAGCATGCAACTTCATTCCCAACATAATTCCATTTTTATCATTTGTTTGTGTACCTTGATGTCGACCCAACCTTTGAAAACTAGGGATTATCTCATCACTATGAGCATTCAAATTAGAAAAAATAATGGATTTTCACAGATTCATTCGGTCAAATAGTTGGTATGGAATTGTAAATTTCATCATAAAATTCACATTGTTTTTCCATAGTTTTTCCATATTGGCGTAGTGTTGAAAACTAAGTTGTAATATCAATTTGTTACATACCCGGATGCTTTCCTTGGCCATCGGAGCACTCTATGCTAAAGTATTTTCTTAATTAAAGTTGTTAGACAAACTTCAAACTCCAACAACAATATAATTTTGAATTCATATGCACATACAAATAGTAGCATAATAACATGCATATTTCAAATTCATTCATTAACATATGCAACTACAAAAAATTTCACATATAAACAAATATGAACACTTATCTATAATTGAAGCCATGCCCACCAAACTAGTTGCTAAGGAACAAGTTTCCATTCGACCATGCAAATTAACTCCTATGGATTCCATCCCCCTGGTTGAACCATAATACCACTAGGGAAAAGGAAGCTCCTATGAGGTTCAAATATCACTTAGTCAAACCCATTTCTCTCATCTCAAAGCCAATATACACACTACTAAGCACTCCAGGCCTTCATACAACCATTGATCCACCATGGCATTGTTTTCTCCTTCTCAACACAAGGAAGATCTTCCCTTTCACTGCTCTATAATCACTTAGGGATAGTCTTCCCTTCTAGTGTAAGCAAAGAGATTCCAAGACTGTTGGTTTTTTACTTCAAATGACCCGGAAGAGAAGCACTTCAAAATAGACCATGAGCAACACTAACATTGTTGTCGGTTTGTACTGTTTGCAAATTTAGTTGTTGTGGACATTTTGACTATGGTTTTAGCCTCAAAACCATCCAATCTCTTCTCAAAATATTAATATAAAATCACATAGCCTCCACATTCTCTCATCAATGACAAGTTCATGGGTTTCTCTTGCTATCATAGGCATAATAACCATGATTTAACACAAGTTCCCTTCATAACCAACAAGAGGATAATTCAAATGGGATAATGGAGAATGCTCATGGGAGAGGAATGCTCCCAATTCAAATTGGAGGAGAGTAAGAATGGAGAGTGAATAATGGTTTTCCCCTAAGAGTAGCACCTCAAGGGAAAAATGTCAAGTCAAATCACCTATGCACCCCCTTCCCTTTATGGTATCACAATCTCCTTGTTGCTTCCTTATGTAACCTTTTTGGTGGATATTGCACTCTTATGTATTTCCTTTTTATTAATGCTTTTACATACATAAGCACACTATGGAAAACATAGAATCACACCATAATCCTAGCCCACAATGGGGCTCATACATATTTTCTAGTTGGGTGTTGGATTTGAGCTCCATACTAGGAATATTCATAATGAAATTACATTATTTATAGACTAGGTTATTTAACTTAGCCCACATGGCTCAACTCTAGTTGCATAACATCATAATTCAAATAATACATGATTTAATGTATTATAATTTAGGGGTCAAAATTATAATATTATCAATATGCCTAGGGACATAGTGATTGAGGTTTATGGTGCATTAGGGGGTTAGTTTTTTTGAGAGAATAACATGTTAGGGGTTATTACATGAGGGGTCATAATGGTTATGGGTCAATGTGTATCGAGGGGTTAATGTGTTTAGGGTCATAATGTATTAAGGGGTTAGTGTCTTTTGGGATGCATTGTGTTAGGGGGTTAGTGTGTTTATGGTCATAGTGTGCTAAGGGGTGTTTGTTTTATGGTCCATAAGGATCAAGGGGTAGTGGTGAGTGGTGATTGTATTAAGATCATAATAGTTAGAAGGTATAGTGTGTATGGGGTCATAATGGTTAGGGTTCTTATTATGTTAAGGTGTTTCTCTATTCAGGGTCATAACATGTTAAATATGATTGTGTTAATGGTCATACACATGTGAAACAATGATTGTGTTAAGGATCATAAAGGTTTGAGGGATATAATGAGTACAATGTTAGAGTGCTTAGGGGTGTTTATAACATGGGTCATATGGGTTAAGAATATTGGTGTGTCTGTGATCATAATGACTATAATATTAATAACACATAATGTAACGAGTTGTGTAATAAAGCTCAAATCAAGATGATTACATGGAAATTGTAGGAAATTACAATATAGTAACAAAATTAGCATTGCCTACTCCAAATTCATCCATTGTCCATGAAATAATTCAGCCATTTCAACACATAATTAATATTTATTGATTACACATGGGCTATTAACAACATAATTCGTGTGAAAATATAGTATCTTGCATACATAGTCATTTCCCATATAAACAATTACATTTCTTACATGATTCTAGCCTCTTATGAGATACCCACAAGACCATTTACAACAAATTGAAATAGTTGGAAATTAATTACATAGTAGAGTCATGCTTATGCCCTTTGATTTACAAATGATGGTTGTAACAACCTCAAATTATACATATAAACATCTACCAGACAACCCAACTTGCACTTTTGAGCCATTGCGAAATTCTATCCTTGAATATTCACCAAATAAGGACATATTTCTTATTTATAGCGGCAATAAAACATTAGTCATCAACATTTTATTAAGGCATTAGTCATAAACATATAACAATAAAGATTAGATTGCTTTCCTGTGATAGGATTGCACTTGGGGAAATAGTTCATGGGAGTGTTTTTCCTCCCAACCATAGGCACCATCTTGTGTAGGTGCCACCTCTGTGCCAAGTAATGAAACAACAAGGATGGATTTACTGGATATGGCTCTGGTTTTCCTCAAGAAACCCAATTCCCAACTATTGAAGCCAAAGAATCACATATCATCCCATTTTTATAGCAACAAACTCACTCACTAGCCTCTCTTTCCCCCTCGGTGTTGCATGACACAAAGAATGGGATCCCCTTCACTGCTATACATTCCCTCAGGCTATCCCACTTCCCTCTAGTGCTCCAACATAGATTGGCCGGAAAATATCTAATGCTAGGAAATAGGGAATCTCAATTGTAACCATTACCCATAACTTAGCCATGGCTTCTATATCCATTCATGGTAGAAAAACTATGGCAACAACATATCTCTCTTGGCAACATGCATACTCTAGCACCAACATTCTATCATACCCAACATTAGCTCGCTAGCATATGTGAATGTTAGAATGAATCAATGGTTTTCCCAAGATTGAGAGAATACCTGTAAAGCGTCCAACTCACGAGTTAAGAGCGTGCCCATGACAAAAAGTCAAAGACCAGGTTCAGGCAATGGACAAAGAGTGTTCTCAAGAAAGACAAGGTGAAGTGGTGACTAACATCAACTTTATACCTGGAATGGAGTAAGAGCGTCTTGGGGCTTGTTGTACCCAAGGGGACTCATGCCTTCCCTTGTGATGCACACCATGAAGGATAGAGAAGGTTGTGAGCGAGAGACATTAACTTGTGTTACATCAACATACGAACAAGGATGACTTTGGTGAGTTGGGTGAACCTAACGCATGCATGAAGATAGTGGACCCGTATGCATTGGGTAACATGAGGTGGATCGAAGAGTCGACTTGACTCCTTGGCATGTCCCATGATAAGATGAAGGTTCCCCTTGCACACACCCTTGTACAACATGAAGGTTTGCAGAGAATGCTTGAGACACAAGGAAATGAACCAATTGGAGAGTTGGGCACCTTCATCTTGGGAAAGTAAGCTACCAGGGAAATCGTCGTAACCCATCGACAAAGCATAGCGAGTCAGATTAAGGTAAAACAATGAAGTGTTGGATCAGACCGACCATTCCCCCCAAATGACACGACAAACCATCACAACGGTTGGGAACGTATAAGTATAGACGAGTTGGGACAAGTCGAGTAACATATCAAACAACACAATGCACATAACACAAGTGGTAACAAGTGTGGTATGAAAAGATAGTTGAATGAAAGGAAGGGGAGAGTCGAACTCACCTAGAGTGGTCCAAGGCATGGGAAAAATCGACACAGTTCTTGTGTAACAAATTTGTGAGGAGGCGAATTTAGGTTACATGTATGTTAGGGTTGGGGAGGCTATCACAAGACAAGTAATGAAACTCTTTGCATATGTAGTTTGAGTAGTGAAACTCTTGTATATGTAATTTGAGTCGTGCACTCCGTTATAAACTTGTAAAGAATTTGTATAAAAGAACTTGGGTTTTAGGCATTGTTTGTGTGACTCATATCTTATATATACTTGTGCCTTGTATCTTGCATATTGTTGAATGTGTATACTTGTGAGTTTTTTTTATGTGGATCAATTTTTAAAAAGAGCTAAGTATGAAACCTTACTCGCCTGTAGTTCGGAGAGAGTATGGATGATTCCAAGTGAGCATGCATAGTTTGAACACAGGGTCTTCACTCAGTGAAACTGTGACATAGTGCCTTCATTCATGGGATATTAAAGAATACCCCTAATTTCACTAGATATTGATAAATACCTCCCAAAATCCTTTTGTTGAACCCCTCAACGAATACATATTTCCAATAAAAGAAATCCTTATTTTTACCAGATACCCCTTTTTATCCTGCCAATACCTATAAAACCCCTAATACCCCACATCCCCTCAATACCTACAATATATTGACTTTATTTTTTACAATTTTAAAACCTCCTTTACGAATGAACGTGATAAGATATTGGGCAACAAGGTGAAGCCCCCATGAGTCTAGACTGAGTAAGCTTGGGCTGGCTAAGCCACTAAGTCAAAAATTCGCAGTGACGCACTCCCCAAGAGAAGAAGGATCACTATGATTCGAGCTAGATATTTGGGGGCATGACAGATGGTATCAGAGCATGTTTAGTGAATTCTTCAACATTTGGTTTCTGAGCACAATTCCAGTCACAGATTGTGAGCACAGTTTGGTAGGTTGATCTTTTTCCTTGCAAAGACTGTTGGTGATCTCTTCACAACTTTGTGATGGGAAGGCTCGTGGATAGTTCTGGTCGATGAGCCGAGATGGGTTTTCATCATAGACCAAGTGAAGTGACAAGTTGATCACATACTTTTGGTGAATTCTTGTGGATGATTCATTGAATGACCATGGTAGGTTTGCAACATGTAGGTAGTGACACCGAGAGGGACCCAAAGACACCTAGGATGAAGGATCGACTTAACACTTTGGAGAAGACCATTGATCAGATGATGGTTGCAATGTGCAAGCATGGTGAGAAGGTCGAACATATGGATGATGAGATGAGTTGGATGGTGCATGGGTTTAATAAGGTCGTGGATATGATCACTGACACTTTGATAGAGACATGCAAGATAGACTAAAGGCAGTGGAAGACGTGTTGAAGTTAGTCACCCAGAAGTTGAAAGACTCAGAAGACACCATCACATTGTTGAAGCGAGTTGCAGCTAGTGGGCAGATCTCATATGTCATGCCAATGAGGATCAAGATAAAAGAACCTGAACCATACAATGGTACCCATAATGCTAATTTGCTTGGAAAATTTTGTTTTGGGACATTGAGTAGTACTTGGAGTAGTTGAATGAAATTTCAGATGAAGGCAAGGTGAAYGTTGTTGCAATGTTCTTGACAGGGACTATGAAAATTTGGTGGAGGAACCAAGTGGAGGACTTGGAAACTGGGAGAACCACATATAAGATTGAAAAATGAGTAGAGATGAAGGAAACCTTGAAGGCACAATTTGGTTCGAGGAACCAAGCATGTATCACAAGGAATCAATTGTTGGCACTTAAGCACTCTAGTAAGATCCATGCCTATATCAAGGATTTTTCTCGACTCATGTTGGAGATCAAGGATATGTCAAAAGAAGACATGATTTTCCACTTCATGAATGGTTTGCAGCCTTGTGCGTAAAGTGATTTGTGATGCCAAAATGTGCAGACCCTTGCAACATCCATCACTGTAGTAGAAAAGTTGTTGAACTTCAAGGGTGAAACCAAGACCGGTCTTGAGAGTAACGAAGACACCCAAAGTGAGAAGCAAGGCAAGAAGAAGTGAGTTTTCATGACTTGAATGCAATGGTTGGAGAACCATCCCAATCGGTTCAAGGAGTGAGGGGATACACCACACAAAGGTATGTATGAATAGTTTAAAGTAGAGACATAGCATAGGATCAACAAGGCACAACACTCACAACATATCTCAGAAGTTTTCCTTGGGATAACTTCACTGCAGTGGTTGCGGAGGATCACATTACAATTGGGAATTTTGAGGATATTGTTGGGGAAAACAATAGCTTTGAGTGGGGGAGGATGTAAAACCTCTAAATCACGAGTCGGGTGGGCACCCATGATAACGAGTTGGAGAGTGAGTTCGAGCGACAGACAAAAAGTGCGCTCGGGAAAGACGAGGCGAAGTAGTGACTTGCCTCAACTTTATAGGCACATAATAAGAGCATCTTAGGGCTTGTCACGCTTAAGAGGACTCATTCCTTACCTCTCAGACACCCTTGGACAACACGAAGGTTTGTGGAGAATGCTTGAGACAAAAGGAAACAAATCGATAGGAGATTTGGGTGCACAACTTGTCATGGAACAATGAGATGACTCACGTATTAGGAAAGCGAGTGACTTGGGAGGTTGTCATGACCCATCGACGAAGGATAGAAAGTATTCTTAAGGAAAAATAATGAAGTGTTGGGTCATCTCACCTATCCACCCAAACGATGCAATAGACTAATGAAAAAATTGGGCACATATAAGTGTAGGCAAGTTGGGACGAGTCAAGGAACATATCGAACAACAAAAAAAACACAACACAAGTGGTAACAAGTGTGTTATGCATAGACAACCAATTGAGTGGAAGGGGGGAGTCTACCTAGGACCTATGGTCACCCGAAGTGGACCGAGGCATGAACAAACCCAACATGATTCTTGTGCATCATATTTGTGAGGAGATGAATCTGGGTTACATGTATGTTGGGCATGGGGAAGTTGTAACAAGACAAGCCGTGAAACTCTTTGTATATGTAATTTGAGTCATGCGCTCTGTTGTAAACTTGTAAAACATTTGTATAAAAGAACTTGGGTGTTAGGCACAGTTTGTGCCACCCGTATTATATACTTGTGCCTTGTGTCTTGCATAATGTTTAATGTGCAACTGTGCATACTTGTGAGTTCTTGTATGTGGATCAATTGTTAAAAAGAGTTAAGTGTGAAGCCTTGACTTGCCCATAACTTGGTGAGAGTATGGTGACTCCAAGTGAGAAGGTGTAGTCAGGACTTAGTAAACTTGGGTTGGCCGAACCACTAAGCTGAAAATTCATGGTGTCACACTCCCCAAGAGAAGACAAATCACTATGATTTGATCTAGATCTTTGGAAGTGTGAAAATACCCCTACGAAGGCTTGCATGCACTCTAAGCTTGCATGAGAAATACTTTCACACTCGTAAACTTGGGAAAATAACACATGGGCATACAATATAAAGGGATACGAAGGCTTACGAAATAGATGCATGGAAACCTTAAAAAAATAATAATTTATTGACTCTCCTACTTCCCCACTTGTTGGTTCATTTATCCCATGGTGCTTCTTAGTGTTAGAATGTATTATTGATTGCCTAGTGGTCTCATGCACATGCCTAAGGTATTTTGTAAACTTAGATTATTATGCCAAGTTATTCTTTGATAACTAACTATCTTATAAAAAGGGTTTATCCCACATGCATCATGGGAATTGTTCTCCTTCCCCTCTCCCATATATAATCGAGGTGAATAAATCCCTATTGGAGAAATAGATGTAGTGTGATGCATGCAATTTAGAAAGAGAGAAAGACGACTACTTACTTCTGTTTCTAGCTGAGTCTTATATATGTAATTAAGCTTGCTAGCCTAGAAGCATATGTATTGTATGAGAACAAGGACTTCCCCTTATTAACGAAGTTGGTGGGGGTGATTGACCTACTTTGACTTAGTGAGTTCATTAGTGAAGTGTAAAGGGATGCTCAAGCATTGTAAGATTGGATATTTTTCCTGAAGAATAAAATCCCATCTTCCGTGGATGTTTCCCCATTTTGGGGTTTTACCACGTAAACTCTATCCTCTCTTGTCTCTCTTATTTCTTGCATTTTGATTTACTGACTTATTTGACGCTTTGCATAGGAGATTAGACTAGTTAGATTCTTTGGTATATGTTATTTCATTTTTGCCTAATGTAACACTTGAGAGTTATCACCCCAAGTGCACCTATTTATTATTTTATTATTATTAAATGTTAATTCCAGTTAAGTAAAATTGTAACTAACTTACCCACTTACCATATACTTACACGTTATGGTTTTGTGCTCATAAGGGGTATTACACATAATAAATATATTAGCCATGGCACAAGGGGCGAACATGTGATTGGTGGATTTGAACATTTCTTAGGGGAGTGTCTATGTTGTCATTTCACTAGTGAACCGACCTCCCATTAATATTTTATCATTAATATTATTTTTACTACTAATACTACTAATTATTTATGAAGAAGGCTAAACATTTTATGAATTTGAATTTATTTTGTTTGTCATCACTTGAATCTAGCGATGCAATCTTTGCTAAAAATTGCAATTTTGGATTTGATAAAATTGTTGTGTTTAATATAGAAATGGATTCAACACCTTCGAATACCCCTATTGCAACAATTGTGCAATGTTGACATTTGATATCTGTAATTCCATCAAATAAAAAATGATTCTTGCCGGATTTAAGCTTAAGATAACCAATATCACGTAACACTATTTTGAGCAGCTTTTTTTCCAATAGAAAATTTGCCCAATTATATTAGTAATATAAGTTTTTTACAACATCAGATCCGTGACTAGGATTGATATAGGAGACAGATAGTCCAAAAATAGAGAAACCAGGGAACCAAAATCCCTTTACAAAAAGATCACATGTTCTGGAACCCAAAAAGGATATGGAAGAGATCGTCAAAAAGACAAAAAACTGATAATACTAGGAGGGAAAAACCTCCATAAGAGATACATTTTAATGGCTAGAAGATAGTACCATGCTGACTAAAAACAAAAAACTCCAGCCATAAAGGCACTAGGGACTTAATAAAGGCTAAGAAAATGCTTGGGGCCTTTTACCCCATTTGTCCACTGGGAAAAGGTGATCCGACCTTTTGGTTCCTTTAATGACATTTTTAAGAGATGATCAACTTCAACATTGTATTCCCTGTAGACATGCTCAAAACTTATATCAAGAAAGGTTTTTATTAAATCCTTTATTCTATCCTTCCATCCCTCGATGGTACTAGATTGAAGCCTAGCTTTATTGGAGAGCCAATCAATTACTACTTTTGAATCGCCCAGGACTTGGAGTCTGTGGAACGACAGATGTAATGCCAACTTGAGTGTAGCCCATACCCCCATTAATTCAGCTCTAGTATTTGTGCCTCTCCCACAATTAAAAAGCCATTTATAAACTGTCAAATCTGTAGTTTTAAAGACACCACCAGCCCCACAAATTTGGCCATCCAGTTGAGCAGCTCCATCAAACCAAGTTGTGATAATATCCCTTTTTGATGATATCATAATAGAACACAAAGGGGCATACTTTTGAGATTTTAATCCACAATTTTGAAGGCCTAAAGTTTTAAACATCACTGTGTGAATTGATGGATTTTTCTCCTCGAAAATTGCTGCGTTCCTTTCTAACCAAATAAACCAACATGTGTGTGCAACAACCATTTTTGGGATAGACTTATCATTCACCTAGTTATTAAAACACTCATTTAAGGTATTCCCTTTCAAACAGTTTTTAAATCTCAAAATCGAAGCCAATCTTTCCCAAACTGAAATAGGAAAGGCGTAGTGAATAAAGAGGTGACTAGTGCTTTCAATCTCTTGAAGATAGAGGTGACATCGAGACGGTCCTTCCCGTCCTCTGAATTTTAGATTTTCCCAAGTTAAGATCTTATTCTTCGTTGCCAACCAGATGAAACATTTTATTTTGAGTTGCAGGTCCCATTTCCATAAAGCTTGTCTCCACCCTAATACCTTTTTCAATCCCTGTATAGATAGCAATGCCAGCTAAGTATTCTTAACAATGATGTTCCTGAGTTATCACCTCCGGTCCAAAAAATTTCATCTTCTCTATCTTGGAGAAAGGCACCTGATTCAATGAGGGCTCTCCAGAACTGATTCCATTCAATTCATAAAGCTCATGAAATTCCTAAATCGGTATTGTAGAACCACAAGGAAGAAGAGTGATGGTCCACGAGTCTCCTCGCCTGCAAGAGAGAGGTGACATTTCCATTTTTTAATTCAGATAAAATAGGTAATGAGATGAAAGATTTATCACCCATTCCAAGGATCATGTCTCTACCAAGAGAAATATGATGACCCGAACTCGACGACCAACTTAACCAGTGTGTGATCAAATGGATTGATTTCAGGAGACCTCTCCAAAATCTGGAAGCTGAATTATGATGGAAGGTAGGAGATCTGAACCAATTTTTTACCATAGTATGTGGCAGGTACTTATCGATAACAACTTTGTGCCAAATATCATCACACATCAGAACACGCTAGAGAGAATTTGTAGCCAAGGCCTTGTTGAAATCAAATATATTCCACAGACCCCACCCTCCATATTTCTTTGGCAGTGTAAGAAGTTCCCACTTGCAAAGATGATAATGTTTAGTTTCATTGTTCCCTTTCCAAAGAAATTTGAACATAATCTTTCTTAGATTGTTTAAAACAATATAAGGAATGGTCTCAAGAGACATCCAGTACATCAGTTGGAATTCTAACACTAATTTCAATAATGTAAGGCATCCTCCCAAAGATAGACACCTGTAGCACCAATTCCCAATCTTGTTTTCGACTTTCTGCAACATCTAGTTCCAATCCTCCACATGTTGCATCCCCGTTTTCAAGTGATAACCAAGACATTTGAAACCAATAGAGAGATGAGAGAACTTAAAAGGAAAAAACAATCTGTAAGGATCTAGATCCAGAGCCGACAATCCTTCATGGAGAACCATATATTTTTGAACATTAACCTTTAGAACAGAAGTTGAACAAAATAGTTTAATGATCTTGTCAATCTCCCACCACTCACTTAAAGAGGCATTTGACATAATAATTACATAATTTACAAACATAATATGAATAATTTTAATAGTTCTGGATACTTTTATACCCATCAGCAAACCATCGTTCTAACCCTCTTTTAGAAGAAGGCTGAGACCTTCCATGACCAATATAAATAACAATGGCGATAAGGGGTAGCCTTGGCGGAGTCCTTTGCCACTTTTGAATAAATCAATGGCCTCCCCATTTAATAAAACATCAAAGGAAGAGGAAACGACACAACTCATAATCCAATTAGTCATATCAACACCCAAGCCAATTTGAATTAAAATCATCCTTAACAGGTCCTAATTGATGCAATCGTAGGTCTTCTGAAGATCCAATTTCAGAACCATAGATTTTAAGTTCTTCCTTTTTATACTATAGGCATTCATGAACCGTCCCAATAGCATCCTGAATACGACGAACTTTCAGAAATCCTAGTTGCTCTTCCGAAAGTGATCTAGAAAATAATGGTTTCAACCTGTTTTCTATGATCTTTGTGATTATTTTATGACAAAGGTTACATAAAGAAATAAGCATGTAATCCCCAAAAGATTGGGGCTTATTTACTTTTGGGATTAAGGCTAAAATAGTTGAATTTAGACCACCAGAGATAATACCTTTTGTTCTCACTTCTTCCACCATTTCTAAAAGGTCTTCTCCTACCAAATCGAAGAAATGAATGAAAAACTCTACCATCCAACCTTCGGGCCCTGTGTTCTTGTCATGCTTGAAAAAGGATAAAACCGCTTTAAGTTCACCTAGAAGAATTGGGTTGTACAATGACACAACTTCATTTTCGGTGACAAACCTGGAGAAGAGACTAACCACTTTGACCTGATCCACAGTTGACGGAGGATCCTGTTCTCTGGAAAAAAAATTGAAAATATTTTGTTGCTTCTACTTTAAGATCTTCCTGGCCACTGTGAAGAATGCCCAATTCATCTCTTATTTCCCATACAAATTTACAATTTCTTCTGAAATTGGCAAAGTTGTGGAAGAACTTGGTGTTTTGATCCATATGGCCTTACTCCGTTGACACCAGAGTTCTTCCTTTTCCTTTAAAAACTTGTTTCTACTCTATTCAGTATTTTTTAGGAATAAATCCTCCTATAAGGATCTTGAACCTCCCAAAGAGTGTTGGAGCGTGTTTGTTATATATTCTTTGAGCTTCAATAGAAGATAGTTTTCTCTTATAGTGCGTAACTTTGCCCACTCCTTTGTTTTGGATTTCAATTCTTTAAGTTTCCAGACAATCCTTTTTTGTTTGCCACTCTCACCTAGGAATTTCGAATCTGTCCAGAGCTTATGGACCAAAACAGTGAAATTATGATCTAACAACCATTGTGAGTTAAATTTGAAAGGGTAAGCCTTAAACAAAAGAGAGATTTCCAACTGTAAAATCACTTGAGCATGGTCAGATACAAATGGATATTCCACTCATGATCTATAAAGACCAATGCTCGATAACATATCTTTAGACACAAGGAATCTGTCTAGCCTTTTCCAAATAGCATTTGTACCAGATCGCCCATTCCTCCACGTTGGTACCACCTTTCCCGACTCGATATCAATAAGTTTTTTGTTTTGGAAAAGGGCTTTGAAAAATCCTTCCAAGGACCCCACTGTAGCCGATCCACCTCAGGTTTCTCCCGAAGATAAAGTTATATTCATATCCCCTGCAATAATAAGGTTTTTGATAGATAACAGACCAAAATCCGCCACTAGGGTCCAAAACCTTCTTTTCTCCAAATAAGGGCCATAGCAATTAAGCAAAGCAATCTCCCTTTTGCTATATAAACAAGATCCTGTCAATAAAATTCCACCAATAGTGAGAAAAGGAACCAAATTGTAAATGCCCGGATCCCACGAAGCCAATGCATGGATCCCATGAAGCCAATGCCCGGATCCCACGAAGCCAATAGTCCATCGGAAGTACCAAAATAATTCACTGCACAACAAACCCAGTTTGAGTGAAAAGCATGCATGAAAGATATTGATTTATGAGCCGACACCAAAGTTTCCTAAAGAAAAACAATATCAGGCCGAGTTTTGTCCAAAACACGATGAAAGGAGGCCGATTTTAGGGTGCCTCCAGTCCCTCTAAGGTTAAGAGAAAGAAGAATCATTATTTTTCACGAGCGAGGGCCTTCATTTCTCTAAGTGCCCCACTGTCAGTGGAAGGACGAGAATCAGGAATCAAGGGAGTCGAAACAATTGATTTTTTTCGAGCACTCCTCGTTTTTACAGGCAAGTAATCGATACCCAAGTCCCTAGACCAGGAAAACTCTTTTCCAACCCCTTCTGCAAGTGAAATGGATTTACTAGACTCCCCAGACGTAACACCACGGTCGATAACATAATTACCAAGATAGACGGGTAGTTGAACCAAGGAGTTAGGGTCACGAATAAAGGGTAGTAAGGATTCCAAAACCGCGTGAAGTGAAGGATCGTCATCTTTCAGTTCATGGTAACCCGAGAGAGAAGGTGAGGCAACAAGCGGTGTGCTAGAAGGTAAGAGACTATCTAAATGATTTGAAACTGACAAAACAGCGGGAGGACCTGACTGTTGTAGATCAACAAAGGGTGTTACCGGACAAGAAGGAAGAGTTTCACCACTCGAAGAAATATCTGACATGAAAGCCTTATCAGGTTGACTCCTTGACTCGAAGTCACAACAATTTTTCTCCACCACAAAAGACACGTCTACGCTAGTAGTCATCTTTTTAAGCTAGTCTGATGCATCCAAAGCATTTTTTTCAAATAGAGACAATGTGGAATACAGTGTAGGGCAGAGAGTTTTCAACTTACCCGTCACTGTACCCTCTGAATCTGGAAATTCAAAATCTTCCCGTGGAAACTGGAAGGAGCTAAGACCAGTGCAATCAACACCCGTAGAGAAGTCTTGTGAAGGTTGGAGGAGTGAAACGTCTTCAGATTCTTCATCCTCCACTACTAGACCTTTGCATTCATGTCTCAGGTGGCCAGTACTCCTGCAGAAGCTGCATCTAAAGGGTAACCCTAAATAATCCAGACACTGACGAATCCGTCGACCTCTCCACTCAATCTCCATGACTTCAGGAAGTCCAATATGTATGTCCATTTCAACCAATATTTTCTTGACTTTCCTAGATGCTATTGAGAGTGAAGACTTGTCAACCGAAATGAAGGTGAACAAGGAGTTCTCAAATGCTTTTAGGGATACTTCATTCCAAAAATGCAGAGGTAAACCGGGTAGAAGGACCCAAAGGTGTCTGTGCTAGAAGTATTCAGTAAACGGGTTGAACACCACCCTCCAATGTTTTAACATAAGGATGCCCCCTCCAATAATCCACTTACTGTCCAGTAAGCGCGAAGCATCGTCGGGTGAGTTACACAGAATTCCGAACCAAACTTTAGTTAATGAAAAAAGTTTGGGAGTGTATCCTAAAATAGGATTCCAGACTTGCTCAACCCAAATGGGGAGCATCAAAGTACACAGGTTCTTGTATGAAAGCCTCCTCACGAGACCACACATTTTCATCCTGAAAGTCTCCTCAAGACTTACATCAGAACCTAAAACCATCCTTCTCACTACCTTATTTGCCTTCCACAAACGATGACCACCCCCAAGAGAACTAAAGGGTTTCCCTACACTGCTATGGGAGCCTGTAAATTTTGCCCGACTCGACTTCTCTCTCAAACCAGTAACATGATAGCGTGGTTCCACTACCGAGGGAAGCTCAGTTAAACCTGACAAGTAATCTTTATGTGGAAGAGCTTCATTAGAAATATGGCTAGTGGGACGAGTGGCATGGGAAGTCAGAACATTTGGAATGTGATTAAGTGTGGTTGTACTAGTACCCAGAGAGTCCACTGAGGAGAAAAGACCCTCCGCCTGCTAGACTCCTTCATCCTCCACTCCCATGAGAGCTCGAATGCCAGCATCAATAACTGCCAACCTAGGCGGGGCCATGGTAAGGCCACCTGGGCTCCACTAAAAAAATGGTATGCTCAGACACCAAGGTAGACTAGTTACCAAGAAGCCACCTAGGATGCACAAAAGTTGTTTAATAACTCCAGTAGTCGATGAAAACCAGTTTCCAAGAATGGTAATAAATGAGAATGCTAAATGTGAAGGTTCGAAATTCGAAAACATAACACCTGCACTCCACTAACCGCCATCCAAGACGGGCCAAGGAAAGGCCACCTGCACTCTACTAAAAGGAGAAACGCGAACAAGGGAACAAGCTGCTTAAAAGAAGGTAAAGGAACAAACAAAGCCGCTAAAAAAGAGCCAAGGAAGCGGGGTGCTAAACTAGGTAAAGGAAAGTAACGCTGCACCCACTGGTAGACCAGGGGCACAACAATGTGCGTTTGGGTTCGACTCTGGTTCCATATGTAGGAGTTCCCATGCCGACGAATTTTTTCAAATCCCAAGCTGTGGATTCCTTACAACAAACGTGAGCAACTTGAAAAGGGTAAAATTATTATTATGTATTAGTTATTATTTTATTTATTTTTGTTAATATTGATGTAAATCTAAAATTCAATAATATCTTCAACAAATGTGCTATTTTTTCCCCATAAATACAGTTTTTTTGAACATTTCATCATGAAGACATGAGGAAGTTCGTTGACATAGTTGTTCAAAAAGATATTGCTTAAAAAGTCATTAAAGTCAAACATTGAGAACATTTGTTGCAAAATTAGCCTTTTTTTGATGGGGAGTTGGGATAAAGAGAAATCTCAAAAATTTTTGGGTTGTAAGCCACTCAAAATCTAATAGAGAGTTATGAACCCTCTAGAGTCTTGTTAAAAGATCATACATAACTATCTCTACATATGAAAATATTGGTTGTTCACTGAATTCCCATCAATATTCAGTATAATGATTGGACACATAATTTTTTCATACAACCTTATTTAAAAAGGTAACTTTTAAAATAAATTCATAAAATCTTGACAAGCTCTTAAGCATCAAAGGGTTAAAAATGCCTAACAACTTAACTTCACAAACGAGTGAAATTTGAGATCAACTTTGAAAACGGTCCATATAAACCTGACATCACAAAAGAAATGATAAAACATTTAATAACCCTTTACGATGAGGAATCTAAACATGCAATTTAATGTATGAAGTTATATAGATTATGTTAGTGAAACTAAATAATGAATTAGAATTATTATGATTTTTTTTCCAATTAAAATTTTCTCATTATATAAAATACATAAAAATGTTCCTTCTGAAACAACAAGTATATCAGACTAAACTCTGTTTCACAAAAAATCAACAATTAAAACCACTTAAATATAATCAAGAGAGAACTTCTAATAAAATAAATTTTCAAGAGGTAAAACCACTTAAATATAATCAAGAGAGAACTTATAATAAAAAAAAATTAGTATTGATTAGAGATGTATGATGTGCGTAGGATTTGAAATAAAAAGTACTAAATGTTTATTTAAATTTTAAATTTTTGGTCAACAACCTTAATCATTTTAGTTTTTTTTCTTATTTCTAAAAAAATAATATTTAGAGAAGTATAAGTGAAAATAAAAGTGACATGAGATAAATTGACAAATATCAGTTTAACTTCATCTTAACTCTATATTTATTAAAAAAAAAAAAACAATTAAAATGTAAACCTATAATATAGGTGCATAAAAAATAATTAGAAATAATACCAATAAAATCTATTATTCTCTTCTTTTAATAATTTAATAATATAAATGCATAAAAAAATAATTAGAAATAATACCAATAAAATCTACTATTCTCTTCTTTTAATAATTGATGTGATTTATTTTTTATAGTATTATTTATAAAGTTCTAATTGATGTAATTTAATTTTTATAGTATTATTTATAGAGATAAAAAGATTAGTAAATAAGTATTATTTAGTTGACATTAAAATTATTATCTTAATATTTTTAATTTTATATACATATGTAAGTAAGTGTACATTTCACATTTTTTAATATAATAACAAAAAATATCTAAAATATTTTTAATATATTAATTCTATATATCTTGAAAATTAAACCAATATAATTTATTTATTTTTAATTTATAGAAAGAAAGAAAGAAAGTATTTTTAACTTCCATGAGGCTAAAAATAAGATAAATTGTTTTTCCATCTCGCTTTTGTATTCGGCCCTTTTCCTGTGAAGTTTTACAATAATCGCTCCCAGCGTCTCAACAAACTCTTTGCTGAATAGATTATCCCAAGAATTA
>SNQJ01S0011298.1:34237-54655 GCA_010110895.2 Picea sitchensis | reverse complement strand
TTTAATTTATTAACAATATTCATAAATATCGCAGAGCTCCTTTGCATGAACAATGCTGTATTGTGTTGGTATAGTATGTGTGTCCAACCTCGCAAATTAGTTTAAATATTCCTTACTAAAATACTTTATCGTTTATCCTTTTTAGCACGGCGGATGATGTTTATGTAGAAACCGAATCAGGCCGATTTTCTTATCTCGAACGATTCATTTTGATCCTTACATAATCTATATGCTTATCTGATGTCTACATTTTAGATAAACATACGTCTCAGAAACCCATAGCAGAGTTCGCCAGTGAGGTGGCAATGGCGAACACTGTAACAGCAGGTCCAGCGCTCTCCCCATTCTCCCACAATCCCTTCATCGGAAAACCTCTCAATTCCGCCCGTGCCCAAAACCACTTAGGAATAACCAAAAAACGGACCCCATCAGCGATCCTATCCAGTGAAAATGTATTGAAACTCGCAGAGATTGTTCCGTCCATCAATTACGACCCCAGGGCTATTCAAATGGCGGTTCCATGGGTGGGAGGAGCCACGGTAGCCGCTGTCGTAGCGTTTCTCTCGCTCGCAGAACCCGAGACGACGAGAAAGGCAGACGACAAAGAAGAGGTAAGAAGCTATTTCAATACCACTGGCTTTGATAGATGGAACAGAATTTACGGCCAAACGGATGACTTGAACTCAGTTCAGTTGGATATCCGTCTCGGCCATGCACAGACCGTGGAAAAGATCTTAGAAATGGTGAAGAATGATGGGCCTCTTGAGGGCCTTAAAGTTTGTGATGCAGGCTGTGGGACTGGAAGCTTATCGATTCCTTTGGCAATGGAAGGAGCCATAGTTTCTGCTAGCGATATATCCTCTGCAATGGTGGCCGAAGCAGAAAGGAGAGCCCAGGAATCAATCAACGAGGGTTCGAAACTGGTGAGACCCAGGTTCGAAACCCGGGATTTAGAGTCACTGGATGGGAAATATCACACCGTGGCATGCGTGGATGTTTTGATTCATTACCCACAAGAGAAAGCTGCGGGGATGATTCAGCATCTTGCCTCTCTGGCTGAAAGAAGGCTGATTTTGAGCTTTGCACCCAAGACCTGGTATTACAGTGTTCTGAAGAGGATTGGTGAGCTTTTCCCTGGGCCTTCTAAGACTACCAGAGCTTATTTGCACTCGGAAGAGGATGTGGAGGCAGCTCTGAAAGCTGCAGGGTGGGTGGTTCGTCGGCGAGACATGACCGCCACAAAATTTTACTTTTCCAGGTTGCTGGAGGCAGTTCCGGCTGCTGCTGGGTCTCAATAACAGGTGAGTGTATCTTCATGAATTTATGCTGGTGTATATTTGCATTGAGATGAATGCATGAGGTGCATTTTACAATTCAGTGGATGAATGCATGAGGTGCATTTTACAATTCAGTGGTTCAAAATGAGGGAGATGATATATCCAATATATGGTATAGATTGGCTAAATATAATATTTTAGGAAAAAAGATTAGTGGAAAAAAAATCTGTAAAAATTTTTCAAAATACCAAAATACCAAACATTAACTAGTCTATATACACATATATCAATTTTGATTCATCTTAATATATATATATATATATATAGATTTATCTTAACTCTGAAATTTTTAATTTTTTTATGATAGATTTTGAGTTAAGATGAATCTAAACTGGTTTTATATGTTTTTTATTTATAAACTTTTCAAAATCCTGATATTTCCTCAATCTTCCTCTTCCAAACTTAGCCATTTTTACTAACCTGTTAACTGTGTCATAGTGGTGGAATCATCATTGAGTGTCATTATATTGTAAAAACGTTGTTGATTTCTGCTGTTAGATATCTGTTACTGGTTTTGTTTTGTGCTTAGAGTAAACATAACTTTTGTTTCTGTTTGAAGGAGCATTGTAAGCAGCAGGTGTGGACTTCCTAAGTCATGGTAGAATGTGGGTTTCTAATAAAGATGGAATTATCTTTAATTCCGAGCCCTGAGCTTCACCAGTTCAAAATCAGAATCAAACAAAGTACATTCTCATTGTAATATTTTGTTTGGAAGAAGAAGTCTGGGCATTTTACAAGTGTGGCCTTTGGCCTTTTCTGTGTTCAAAACGAGTGGTCCATGCCAGTCTTAAGAAGGCCGAGTTCTCCTATTCAAATTAAGATGTACACTGTACATTTCCAGTGTAACAAAGAGCAAACTATTTTGCTTCAAATTCTATTTTCCATGGGCTGTCAACTAAGATTAGGCTTTTTACCTTCCATGAGGTATCTATTTGTCAAATAAATGTATTTACTGTATCCTTCAGAACGTGGTTGGAATACACTTTTCTTTCCACAGAGCCGGACAATTGTATTGTATAAAACCTAGCAAGACACACTACATATGTCTATATGGGCTATCCATTAAACAGATCAAATATGAAATGCCACAGCCTATCACTCGCTTGCAATATGATACCGAGAAAATCAAGACATTTTGGAGGCCACTATGATAGACCTGTTTTTGTATGTTCTCTGTGGCAAACCAAAGGGCATCTTTGGACCATATTTCTTCATGGCATGGTAGGACACTTCTTGTCCTCGTATATAAAATAACTCTGAGTCACTTGCATTCTCAAACAGTTCAGAATCACAGTTCAGAATCAGTTGGGGACTGGCAGAGTCACTTCTGTTCATTCATGGACCTATGTGCATTTAATATCCAAGATTTTTGTTGATGGACAAGGTTTAGCAATCATATTTTCCATAGCAAGCAGTAATCTGTAATACATTTTACTATAATCAATGCAAGGAAAATTTGCAAATATTTATCAGTGAATAATATTCATGCAATAATTTCATTCCCCATTTTTTAACATGGCATAGTTGTGTAGATTCAGTTATATCTTGTAGGAGAATATGTTTTTTTTTGTTAAGGCTACTAAGTGTAGTCAGGGTATGATTGGTCCAAGGCTCTAATTTTATGTAAAGGGTAATTGAGTGTGTGAAGGGTATAAATAAACATGCAATCTTCACTTGTAAATTGTAAGCATCTAGTCTGTGTCCCTTTTATTAATAAAAAGAGCGTTTCATTTTTGGTACGTTTTTCACATAGGGGCCAAAGCAATTGGTTGAGAATTACACCAGAAAGGCACGTCTTAAAATAGGACTGTCTACCCCCATAATCCAAGGGTAGTTCTAGCCATGAAGGAGCATGACATCATCTCAGTAAGACACTAGTTTCATAACATTACAAGGCAGCACAAATAATGGAGTATGAAGCTGATCAGCATTGAGTGAGGCTTGAACCCGTCTCCCTATCCCTCTCTTGTGAACCTTTGTCTTGGAAGAAAAATACTGACATCATTCCAATGGTAGTTTTTCAACATGCACCTTTTGTTAAGCTTGTAGCTCAGGGATCTGAGGAACAAGAACGTTACTTAGCATTTTCCACTTTCTGAGGTTGATCCATATAACTGGGTTTTCTTTGGCCATTTCTTCTGCATTCATAACAGCAATCTTTGGCCATTTCTTCTGCATTCATAACAGCAACAGGTATCTTGACCATTGGGAAATATTATTTGAGAAGTAGTTTTATCATCCTTAGCTTTCTTATTTTTCCCCAACCCACTTGAATATTATTTGAGTGACATGCCAATATAAAAGTACACACATGGCCTTTTAATTGGTTGAAAATACGAGACTCATTCATTCTAAATTAGATTTCATTTAGAAAGAGCATTTGGATGTCACAATAATCCAATACAAAATAGATTTTCAGGGATGAAACATTTATACAATTTATGTATGTGGTTTTTAATGTTATTCCTGGCAAAGTAGTAAAAAAAACAGTATAAGTAAATAATAAAGCTTGCCTAAATTAAATTTAGTAGATTTATTGATTTTTTAATGAGTTAATTAATTTCATTAGAAAAAAGAAAAAGAAAAAAACTCATAAAATGCGGGATAATTGATTGGTGTTTACATAACATTCACATATATTCAATATTCATTTGTTTAGTTGTTAAAATTGTTAAATGTTTTGATGTTTGTATTATTAAAAATGGTAGCCTCATTAGTTATGTGGGTAAATATATTAAACCTAAGTCATTAATAATCCCACATTATAATAAAAGACAATTCTTAACTTTCAAGATAATATTGATAGTAATATGTTTGCACAAGTGAGACAAGTAAAAATGAGGTTAAGACCTCTTTATATATTATTGTTGAGGTATCCTTAGGGGGCATCCCTAACACCAATGTGGAACCTAACCAAAGGTGTGGTATCCTTAGGGGGTTCCACTAACTTTAAGGGGGTTCGCAATGAACCACTAAAGATGTATAATAAATGAATTTTATGGGCCATTTTAGCTAAAGTCAAAGTTAACCAACATATCTTGAACATTCGTTGTCAAGATCAATTTGGGGATAGAAATAAACATTATATCAATCCCCTTAATGTTTAATTGGATAGGAAATACAATGATGACCAATGATGGCCAATGATGACATCATCCTATAACCATGATAAGGTGAAAAACAACTCTCAAAGGGAGAGCCCATCTATAGCCTTCAAAACACTTTCATGTGAATTCATAATTAGTGAAGAAAACATAAATTTAAACAAGAATATGCATTAGTGGTCAAAGTGGGAACTCAAATCCTACAACGCTATTAATGAACAATGTCAAAAAAATGACTTAGAAGATGCCTAAGAGCATGTTGACTTTGAAAGTGATATGATGAAGATAATGTTAAGGAAATATTGTTAAAGACCAATGATAAGACTCCAAGCAAGGAAACCGAGAGCTTAACCGTGCACTTTTTTAGTAAGAGGGTCAAAATGTTCAACAATTGTTCCAAATAAGATAAGGCTATCTATCTTAAAAGGGTCTCATATGAAACACGTGCATAAGAGGAATAACAAAGAATCATGCCATCAAAATTATCGAGATGATAATGGTGCTATGGTTAATTAATTAGAAATAATTAGAAGATTGAAAAACTACACAATTGACAAAACAAGTAGATATGTAGTCCTCAAACAAGTGATCAAATATGGTTATGACCAAATCATCAATGAAATTACCACAATGAGTCCTCATAATGGGTATGGATTCAAAGCTCTATTATCTATGCTTCTTATTTGTCTTTCCATCAATGCTTCTTAATTGTGGATTTGTAAGAAGAATCATTATCATACCAATAGGTGTTGCAATTAGAATTTTCATTCTTGGATGGAGGGTGAGAATGCTTCATCTCTCTATGATGAGGATTTCAATATTGCTAAGATATGGATGAATAATCTTGTGTTGACAAATTAGAAGGTGCAATATTTGGTTTATGAAGATTGTCCATGAAAAAATAACCAAGAGCTTAACCATGCACTTTTTTAGTAAGAGGGTCAAAATGTTCAACAATTGTTCCAAATAAGATAGGCTATCTATCTTAAAAGGGTCTCATGTGAAACACGTGCATAAAATGAATAACAAAGAATCATTGCCATCAAAATTATTGAGACGATAATGGTGCTATGGTTAATCAATTAGAAATAATGACGAAGATTGAAAAACTACACAATTGACAAAACAAGTAGATATGTAGTCCTCAAACAAGTGATCAAATATGGTTATGACCAATCATCAATGAAATTACCACAATGAGTCCTCATAGTGGGTATGGATTCAAAGCTCTATTATCTATGCTTCTTATTTGTCTTTCCATCAATGCTTCTTAATTTTGGATTTGTAAGAAGAATCACTATCATACCAATAGGTGTTGCAATTAGAATTTTCGTGCTTGGATGGAGGGTGAGAATGATTCATCTCTCTATGATGAGGATTTCAATATTGCTAAGATATGGATGAATAATCTTGTGTTGACAAATTAGAAGGTGCAAGATTTGGTTTATGAAGATTGTCCATGAAAAAAAATCTATAAAGGTACCTTGTAATTGTTAATATAGCGAGCTTATGTTGCAAACTATCTGGGAAAGGTCACAAAGAGTGAGGGCTCCTATGAAAAAATATTTTTTTCACCTTTCAAGAATAACCTTAGAAAAAGTTACGCGAAAATGGTGGTGATTGTTAAATTTTCCAAATAAAATGGCCATCCTCTATAAAATTGCGATGATGCAAAAAATAGAAGTGATCTCAAAAGGTAAATCCTCCCCCTTTAAAAGGTAAAAATCAATCTCCTTTTTTTAAAAAGAGTCACTTTATGATTAAAAAAAAAATGTACACTTCAACTCCAAATGCTTTGAAGTTTTAGTTGAAGATGCATCACTAATTGTTCTTTCAATTATGTTTTGAAGTTAACAATTACCTCAACCCCAAATCATATGATTTGAAGTTTTAGTTGAAGATGGATCACTACGTGTTTTTTTAAATTCTGTTTTGAAGTGCAACGATTGGATGTATAAGTAAGAAAAAAAATTCTAGAATAGAATTCATTATTTTCCATTAACAAAATGGACAATTTTCAAGTTCAACTCCTTTTGGAAATGTCTTGAAATTTTGTTTAAATTGGCATTGGAGTGAGCTCAATTTGGTAATTCACTAGAGAGATATTCGTTCAACAAGCCAAATCATTATTTTTCATCAACCAAATAAATAGCGATGGAAGGTAAACTTTCAAAGATCATATTGTTGATATTTTGGTAGCTGCGGGAGGTATTAACCTCCACATGTAACCTTGACAAGACTATAATATTCCGGGAAGCAAGAGAAACCCTAAGAGCCTTGGACATAACCCTATAAGACAAGTCGGCTAAAGAAAATAATTAATATTGAGTTTCTAGCCTCCAGAAAGAGAAGTCGGCTCAAAAAACTAAGAAAGAGCAATATAAATATAGGATGCCAGAGCTCATTTTGAGACACACAACTCACAACTATAGAAATTTAGTAAGTGCGCAAGTTTGGAGAGTAAATTTAGTAAGTGCGCAAGTTTGGAGAGTAGTTGCAGCTGCAACTACTGCAACTTGTATTTTCGGTTTTAGGATTTGACTTTCTCTTGGTTATGGTTTAGAATTTCTGCTTGGTACTCTAGCTTTGGAGAGTGCTAGCTACCTTGGTTGGCAATTGGGTCTAGGGTTTGCTTCTAGAATTATTCTCTCTGTCAAGGTTAAGGTGCTTGGGGGTGGCTTCGGCCTATGGTTGGGTGACAATATTGCTATATTGCCTATGGTGAAATGAGCACACCTATTTTTCTAACAGGTTATGGGCCCACACTATCTTCAGATAGTCTAACCGTTGGAAGATAGATTGGGAGGATTTGCTCAGTTACAGTTGCAGTTGCAGTCAAAGTTTTTTGCTACAACAACGAAACCCTAACCCTCTTGTTGAGGCACCTTAAGTGAAGATATTGACCTAATTTATGTATATCCTAGTGTGCCCTAACTTAGCGCACTTTCTGGTACTCTCAACAAGCTAAGACGTCAAGTTTGAGTTTTTGGTCAAAGTCAAAGGTTGACCAAGTCAAAGCAGTCATGACTTACTCTATGAAGTCAAAAAACAAGTTAGAAGGGGATTCTAACTTCAGAGCATGGAAAACAAGGATTGACCTCTTCATTGCCAAGAATAAAGTGTTGGATATCGTGAAAGGAAAGATCATGGAACCACAGTTTGAAGAAGGAAAAGAGAAGGAACCTCAGAATGTTGCAATTATGGAGAAATTCAAGGACATCAATGCCATGAGTATCATATTGGACTATGTAAAATACCACTTGATACCCTACATCTCTCATCTTGACTCATCTAAGAAGATTTACAATGCCCTAACTAATCTCTTCTCAGTCATAAACATTGGACAAGTAATGACTTTGAAGAATGAGCTCTGTGACATGAAAATGAATGATGATGATAACATAACATCATACTTTGTAAGAATCTCTCAGCTAAGAGATCAAATACAATATATTGAAGAAATCATTTCAGAAAAGGAACTGGTAAATATAGTACTCAATGGACTTCCCAAGACATGGGATGCATTTGCCGCAATCATGAACACAAGAAAAGAGTATCCCACATTTGAAGAAATTTGGACTTGTTGTGCACAAGAAAAATCAAGGATTAACACAAAAGATAAATCCCAAAATAAATACGAAGATCAAGCCTTCACAACAAAGTTCAAGAATTTTAGGAATAAGAAGAAGTTTGGCTTGAGGAAGAAACCAAATCAAGAAACGGATATGTCAAAGATACAATGCTTCAACTGTCGAAAATATGGTCACTACAAGAACCACCGTCTTGAGTTAAAGAAAAGGAAGGAAATAGACAAAGCATCAGTTGTCGAAGAAAGGGAACCCTCAAAGAAGGCCAAGCAAGATAAAACAAACTTCTTCTTCTAAATCAAGGTAACAATATTCTTCAAAGTTCTTGTACATACCATGTTTACATAATTCCTGTACATATCATGTATATCTACTTCTTAGAAGATAAGATGTTCTTGTGAAGCAATACCTATTGAAGAATAAAAGATAAGGATTGGTATCACAATGACCACAAGTCAAGCAATACACATGTGAAAATATGAAGTACATTGACAATCTTTGGTAACAATTCCTGTGGAAGCTATTATATAAGTAACACTTGCTAGATAAGCCGAAATCAGAATCAAACCCGAAGAGACCCAAAAGAAGTCAAAACAGAAGGAAGTCAACAATCAAGAGGAAATTAGAAAAATACTGATGACACTTTGCAAAAGGCAATAAGGATGCATACAGAAGCATGGACTCTCTTAGATGGAGGGAGATGATTATAGAATTCCAAAAGAAGAGCATGCTTTCATGCATGAAGCAAGGATTAAGAGGGAGCTAATCCTAAATGATATGATCCATTGAGGATTATGAAGTATCTGAAAGTAGCAACCATGATAAGCAACACGTGTTCAATTTGACTCTAGAAGAAGTCTTCTTTGAAAAGAATCCTTAAAGTATCCTTGGTTGTCCATCTACATCCATGATCCTATAATGAAAGGAATAAGTTGGAATCTTCAAGGCATGAAATCTATAGAAGACTCCATGGACGCAAGAGCTAAAGAGAAACACGAGGAAGAACATGAAGATTCCAAGAAAGAAAGAAAAGCCAGAACAACCAGTTATTATACTGAGAATCATAAGACTACCAACTTGGTTTGAACCCATGAGAAGCAATCAAGCAGAAGAAATGAAAGTTATGATAAAGAACAATGTATGTAAGAAAATGTGAAAAATACTTATGAATGGAAACATTGTGAGATTCAAAGGTTCTTACAGAAGGAGGGAGAAGACTATGACAACAACTCATTCCAGTAAACTAGATATACCTCCTGCAAGATCCAGGGATTGGAATTTACATGTAAAAAATTGCTCTTCCCAATGTATGCAGATATACGAAGACCTTGTATTCAAACAACTTGATGCAAAGTATCTCATATACAACAGAAGTGTGGTGAAATATTTCTATGACAGAGATAATGTATCAAAATGGTTACTCATAAGTCCGGGATGATGGATTGTTAATCCATGGAAAACTCTCATGATGACATAAGAAGTGTTACTTGTATATGTTTCAGTTTGAGTTTTTCCATGATGTCATGAGCTAGAAGGAAACAAAAGTGCTGAATTCGACCATGATATATTGTAATGATCAGAGCTATGTGAAGCTTTTAGAGAAAACTAGTGTTCCATAACAGACCGAAGTACATTGAGATCAAGCATTATATTCTCCGTGATAAAGTCCATAAGAGAGAAGTGGTTCTCTAGTATATCTCCACCGACGAGAAAATAACATATATTTTGATAAATCCTTTGTTCAAGATGAAAACTTTGTGTACTTAAGAGACAAGCTAGGGCTCTTGGAGACGACTTCCTTATTGGAAAAGGAAGTGATTACTCCTAGGTTGGGAGGGAGAACTGATATGTTATTGATTTATGGAAAATCATTTTTTCAGTTCGGAAAAAGGTTCAGGATGGGCAGTTCCTTTCTAGTTCGGAAAGTGGTTTTAGATTTTTGACGGACATGCATTTTACAATTCGGAAAATGGTCCAGATCAAACAGTCATTTTCATAATGAAAATGGTCTGATAGATTGTTGATGTACCATAGAAAACGATTCCCCTTGTGGCAGTGTGGGGGAATGGTCTATGACAAGCATTCTTCTTGACAGTCACTCTGAGTAGTGGTCAAGTAGAATGGCCCGCCTCACCGGATAGCCATTCTTTCGAAGTTCACATTTGTGAGCAATTTTGAAGAATGGTTCGTTTTGGAGGTTGGTGCAGGACAGTCATTTCCTTAGGAAATGGTCCAGACAATCATTCCCTAGGGAAGACTCATTCTCTCCAGGTTGCACTATGATTAGTGCTGGAGGAATATCCCAGTTAGGTGAATGGTCTAGGTTCAACAATCAGGGACAAGCATTCCCTAGGGTAGACTCATTCTCTCCAGGTTGCACTATGATTAGTGCCAGAGGAATGGCCTAGTTAGGTGAATGGTCCAGGCTCAGAAATCAGGGACAACTATTCTTTTATGCTTAGAAGAATAGTCCAGATAGCCCATGGCTGATGTTTTACCTTCCGAGGGCAGATGATCTTCCATATCTCACATATGTGAGTGGAAGAATGGCCCAGATGACTTAGTTTATATCATGATATTGTTTTATGTAGGTTGATATTAGATGATGTGATTGTTGTGGAGACTGTATGTCTTTGGACAATAGATGTATGCTACTGTGGTGGATGTGTTCTACTGGTTGTGACTATGTGTCACTGATTAAGTAGCCATGTGTTACTTGGTGTGGTTGTGTACCACTAGATAGTAGTTGTGTACTACTATGGATAGACACAGTCGTGTTCTATTGAATGGCATTGTTCTGATTTCCATGAAGACTATTAGTAGTGTTGGAAATTATTACCAGCTAGATGGATAGTCAGTGTGCTGGTGGACAGACATTCTCTAGGCGGAAAATGGTCCAAGACATTTATTCTTCTAGGACATATGTCTGAATTAGAAGAATGGTCCTTGTAGCCCATGGTGTGGCTTCTAGTATCTATTGGAACAATTATTCTTCTAGGACATATGTTTGGATTAGAAGAATGGTTCTTATATCACTATGTGGAGTAAGTGACTTATTCAACATTATGCTTGATTACTCAGAGGGAGTATCGCTTCGAGAGATGATGCAGTTGATGCTATCAGATGATACTACTAGTGATGATGGTGCTCGTGATTTGATCATGAGATAGCGTGTGTGGTTATGATGATTCTACCGATTGAATGATCTATTTGTGCTCAAGATCATTACCTTTAATACCCCCCTATCTAGGAGGGAGTTTTGATATTTTTGTAGCTGTGGTAGGTATTAACCTCCATGTGTAACCTTGACAAGACTATAATATTATGGGAAGCAAGAGAAACCCTAAAATCCTTGGACATAGCCCTAGAATACAAGTTGGCTAAAGAAAATAATTAATATTGAGTTTCTAGCGTCCAGAAAGAGAAGTTGGCCCAGATAGCTAAGAAATATCAATATAAATACAGGATGCCAGAGCTCATTTGGACACACACAGCTTGAAACTGTAGAAATTTAGTAAGTGCGCAAGTTTGGAGAGTAGCTACAGCTGCAGCTACTGCAACTTGTATTTTCATTTTTAGGCTTGGACTTTCTCTTGGTTATGGTTTGGACTTTCTGCTTGGTACACTACCTTGGTTAGAAATTGGGTCTAGGGTTTGCTTCCAAAATTATTCTCTCTATCAAGGTTAAGGTGCTCGGGGGTGGCTTCGACCTATGGTTGGGTGACAATATTTCTATATTGTCTATGGTGAAACAAGCACACCTATTTTTCTAAAACATATATCCCTCAATATTATTGAAAAGCTCTATTATGGACCCATTTTTGAATTATCCCAACATTTTATTTCAAAAGGCATTAGAATGAACTCAATTAAACAATTAGGAAATGATGTATTCTTGAAATTGGACAAATCATAGTTTTTTGTTAGAAAATGGACAATTATGGGATGTTAACTTTCAAAGACCATATCTGCCTCGATATTGTGCAAAAATTCCATATGACCCTATTTTGGAAAGATCTCCAAATTTTATTTCAAGCAAAATAAGCTTCATAACGATATGGGATCTATATCTCAAGATAATGCTATTAGAATTTTTAGACTCTTTTTCATGCCATGCCAAGATCATTGCTTTCCTCATGTACATATTACACATATATCACACAAAGATCATAGGGCACTAGTTTTATTTCATTTGTGAATAAATCTCTAAAACAATATTAGGAATGGTATGGCATATTAATTGTAATATCCCCAAGGACAAGCCCTATTGTAATCATGTTTATGAATTGTAAATCATGTTTTGTAGGCTGGTAAGTCGAGTATTGATAAGATGGTAGACTTATGTGTTTATTAGGCCGAAGAGCCTGAGTGTTAAGGCCAAGATGCCTGTTTTTGTATATGTATTATGCAGAACATTAATAAAAATATAAACATTGTTGCGTGCAGACCGACCACAAAGAAAGAGTGATGGGGGACTAAGATTCCACAGAGTGGGTAAGGGAAAGGGGCTGAAAGGTTGGAAAGAGAGGCTAAGTGTTGAGCCTAGGGGCTAAGATTGGGGGCTTAATTCCTTGGGAATAATAATTCCAAAAGCTATGTGACAAACTTTTTTTAATCCTAAGTCCTGGGAGAGGCAACACATGCAGCTCCAAGTGTGCAAAAGGGAATGCATGCAGCCCCAGGAAGACAAGTGTCAACCTGGGTGCATGCGGTTAAAAGTTGAAGCGTCAGCTGAGTTGGGGGTTTGTTCTCCATTACGTCGTCCGTTGTCTGAACTGTGTGACCTCTGCGTCCGAGCTCTGCATATTGCACACAACTATGAAAACTGAAACTGTGAGACCTCTGTGATTGTCTGGTGTATTCTCGTAAATTCTGTCTGGTCTTAGCGTTTGGCCTCCATCCTCGACCTCTGCATAATTTCCTATCACGGATCCTATAACTGGTAAACCCTGAGCCGATTTGTGTCTTCTATAGAACCTAACACCTGGACAATCGCCTAAGTGTGCTTTGTTTTAGCGTCTGGTCGTTGCCATTTACAGGACTATGCCCATTTTATGTTGTGGTCATCATCCTGGTGTCAAATGAGTGCTGATGTTGTTGCGATTTCCCTCACTCAGTTGGAATTGAGTCAAAGAGTGTGTTGAAGAAGCGGGTTTTCAGGCCCGTGGTAGAAGAAGCAGGTTGTCAAGGCTTTGAACAACTCCCTCGAGGTGAGAGAGTCTACTGGGAAGTGTTTATCTCCCAGAGAGAGTCCATCACCAGCTTCAGAGCTCTAAAAATTCCTGATCTATCCTATTGCCGAGGCCCAGAGAGGGAGGTGAAGCACTGATGGACTATGCTTGTGAAGGTGTACACTCTCGGATGGAACAAGCATGTGGGGAATGAGAGTCCATTAGTAGTGGGCGTAAGAAGGCTCTTGGAGAGAATCCTTCCGATTGCTTTGTGAAGTTTTCCTGTAACCTCATCCTAGCCTAGGATTCCCTTGCCTTGGGTGGAGCTTAGTCCCATATCGGGGGTGACCCACTGTTGAGTGTGATGAGCAGTGAGGTCTAAGGCTGGGAGGTTCATGGAAGGTCTGCACGTGGTTGGTGGAGTTATTACAATTTCAAAGATAAGTATATGCATATGTATAATTTCAATTAAAATGCACATCTGTGATGCTTGCAATATTATCATGTATTTCGTTGCAATGATATTTACTGTTGATTTCAATCATTCTGTATGTTAGCAGTAATTATATGCTTACTCTGCTTAGCCATTTAACTTCATTTAAATGCATACCACATAAATATGAGAATGTTTCCACGTAGTAGCATTCCCCGACAAGGGGTTTGATGGACGGGGACGTTACAATATGGTATCATAGCCATGTTTTCAATGTTGAGCCTAGATGGGCCAGATAAGTGGTCTTCGGACCTGAGGTTTTGAGAGGAAATTGTGTCTGGAGGACTAATTTCAGACGTTAGAATATTTCTGAGTGTCAACGGGGTACTTGATCATGTTACGAAGCTCAAGAGGAGTTGTGGTAGAATAAAACCACGGTCGTAGATCAAATGTAAAGGAGAAGATCTGGACCGTCGAATCCACGTCCAGACACTAAGGAGAGCACGCAGAAGAGATCAGATTTGGGCCATCAAATTTGAGCATGTGGACCAACAGTTGTTGGATCTAGGGAACGCGCACAAGGTTTAAAACCCTTTGGAGTTGCACAGGAGTGTGGAAATCACGATACGCGAAGCCCTGACATCATCAGAACCGTCCATCGGGAGGGATGCGTGGAGAGCGATCAACCTTTCTCTAAATTGTGACTTGAAATGGTCAAAGGGCGAGTCCATGAGAATTCGCAAAACACGAATTGACGATTGGATCACAACCATTGATCAAGGGGAGATCTGGACCATTAATTGTCTAGGAGGAATCGCGACATTTCAGGGATTGAAAGATTGAAGGTGGGAGGTCTTTCAACCTCGCAACACACGAATTTCCGATACGCAAAATCTCGACGAGATTTGAGTTGTTAGATCGTGGGGAAGTCAGGACCGTCAGATTAGGAGCTCCGAAATGTCTGCATTTTGGAACTTCGAACGTCAAGAGAATGGGAGGTGCTGATGCACAAACTCCCGAGGCYCGRAATCACGAAATCCCGATGAGCCAAAGTATTGGGTCAGGGTGACGTCACTAGGATTGATGAGGACACAAGGGATGTGTGCCACATGCCAGTGGGTCCCGAAGGAAAAATTAGACGCAGTAGGGCTGGATGGAGTCACCCGAGGTAACGTGGACCTTCTTAAGGACACCACGTGTCACCACCTTCGTTGGTGACAACTGTGTTGTGGGCCCAAGGGTGAGAAAGGTCGAAAGTTCGGAAGTTGGGAGTTGGAGAGGAAAGTGAGTGTGAGAGCCTCCAGGACCGAAACCCCGAAACCCGAAACCCCAAAGTTTCATTTAGAGAACCTTGTAGATCTAGTGCTTGGTCACGACCATTGGTCATGTGGGGTTGGGGAAACAGAGGAAAAGGGCTATGGCTTGAATGTACTACAGAGCCGAGTAGAGCTCGAAAAATTCATGGAAACTGAACGTTTTCTTGAATCAAGTTGTTTTTGAATGATGTGGAATTCGTTAAGGATTAATGACCTGACAAATTTCGGTTGTTTGCACATTGTGTTTGCAGAAGTTTAGCGAGTGCCAGAACCAAGTAGAATTTCCATTAAGTGCAAGAGAAATGGAAAGGGCACATAATTCTTCCAATTCTGAGGACGAAGAAAAAGGAATGGATGTTCACTTGGGAGTTGAAGGATCGAACTCCAATGGGCATGGAGAAGAGATAGATAAGGAAGGAAACATGATGAAAATAGTTGAAAAATTGCAGAAAGATTCCCAAACTCGCCAAGCAAATAGCAAAAAGCTCAGAAAAGCTCAGGAAAAACAAGTTGAATTTAACATAAAGATGTTAAGGAGTTTGGAGAGAATAGAGAAGAAGTTGGAGAAGGAGAGCGACTCGAGCAGAACATGGAGTCATCAGACTTCTGAGGGAAGAAGGTCAAGGAGTGCAGGTAGACACCATCATCACTCCCAAGGTCGCTCCAAGAGGAGGGCACACAGTAGTTCTAGCCCATCTCCTACCAGAAATCACAGGAAATCAGGAGTGGATGAATTGAAGGGAGAGATGAATAATATTAAGCCGCCTATGTTTGATGGAGAACATAAGAAGGAGGAAGATGTCGAAACATGGTTGCTTGGAATGATGAAATATTTCCAACTACAGAATTATTCCTCTCACGCAGAAGGAAGAATTGCAATGTATCAACTGAAGGGAAAGGCATCCATGTGGTGGGATTAGCTTGTGAAGGTGCAACACATTAGAGAGAAAGATATCACTTGGAAGGAATTCAAGAAGTATTTCGAGAAGAAATACTTGACTAAAAGATACTACGACAGAAAGATGAAAGAGTTATTTGAACTCAAGCTGGGAAGCATGACCATTGATGAATATGAGCGAAGATTTTTGGAATTACTGAAGTATGTTCCGTTCATCAAGGATGAAACTGTCAAGATTCAAAGGTACATGAGTGGACTGCCACCTTCCATTGGGGACAAGATCTAGTATGATGACCCAAAAACTATGGAAGAAACGATAAGAAGAGAGAAATGCTAATATGAGCAACAAAGAGAGAAGCCTACTTTCCGGAAGGCTTGGGATGACCAGAAGAATTTTAAGAAAGAGCAGAGGCAGAAGGGAAACAAACCTCCCTTTTTCAGAAACAGTCTTCAAGGACAACCATCATTTAGAGAGCCAAGAATTGCTGATGTAGGGGAACAAAGGCCAAGATAGACAACCATTTAGTGTTGGGTTTGTAAAGAGAACCATAAGTACAAAGATTGTCCCCATAAAAATGACAAAGTGAGAGATGTCCATAATGTTCAACGAGCTGAAATAGTGGATGACATGGGCAGTAGAATGCCAAGGATCTACGCAGCCCTGGACAACAAGCAAGATGAATATTACTCTCACATGATTGAAGTGGAAGGTATGATTAACAACCAACCCTTTACTATTTTAATTGATTCAGGGGCTAGACATAGTTATATAGATCCTAGAGTGGTGGAAAGTTTTCATTTGTCGAAAAACAAACATGAAAAGTATTGGTTAGTGCAGCTGGCTACAAGAACCAAAAGGAAAGTCAATGAGTTGGTTAAGTCCTGTCCTGTGGACATGAATGGACTGAGCACAAAGGCTGAATTGAATGTTCTACCTTTAGGTTCTTATGATTGTCTAATTGGGATGGATTGGTTGGATCAACACCATGCCATCTTGGACTGTCGTAACAAGGCATTCACTTGCCTGGATGATAAATGGAATCGGAAAACAGTCCAAGGAATTCCCAGAGTTGTTGCTATCAGAGAAATATCAACAATGCAGTTGAAGAAGTGCTATAGAAAAGGCTGTCAATTATTTGCATCCCATGTGGAGGAAACACCTAAGGATAAGGTGTCAAATATCGAAGACCATGAGGTACTAAAGGATTTTGAGGATATATTTCAGGAGATACTTGGACTACCTCCGAAAAGAGATATAGACTACTTAGTAAATTTGATGCCTGGAGCAACCCCAGTGTCAAAAGATCCTTACAGAATGAGTACGCCAGAGCTGAAAGAGTTGCAACTGCAACTTGAAGAGCTTCTGAAGAAGGGGTATATATGCCCAAGTGTGTCACCTTGGAGTGCCCCGATCTTGTTTGTGAAGAATAAGGATGGAACGTTGAGATTGTGTATCGATTTCAGACAATTGAACAAAGTGACTGTAAAGAATAAATATCCCCTGCTGAGGATTGATGACCTCTTCAATCAGTTGAAGGATGCGAAGATATTTTTGAAGATAGACCTCAGGTTGGGATATCACCAGGTAAGGATAAAATATGAAGACATCAACAAGACTGCGTTTAGAATAAGGTATGGTCATTACGAGTTCACAGTGGTGTCGTTTGGGTTGTCAAATGCACCCGCTGTTTTTATGTGCCTGATGAATGGTGTATTCAGGGACTATCTAGACAAGTTTGTCATAGTCTTCCTGGATGACATTCTGGTGTATTCCAAGTCAGAGGAAGAGCATGAACATCATATTAGGATGGTGTTGCAAGTTCTAAGAGAGCACCAGTTGTATGCCAAGTTGAGAAAATGCTCGTTTTATCAGGAGAAGATTCATTACTTGGGGCATATTATTTAGAAGGATGGGATAGCTATAGATCCTAAGAAGATTGAGGCCATCAGAGAATGGTCAACGCCAAAGAATGTGACAGAATTTAGATCCTTCATGGGTCTAGTTGGATATTACAGAAGGTTTATCGTAGGGTTCTCAAGGATAGCTCACCCTATCACTTCCTTGCAAAGGAAGGAGAAAAAGTTTCAGTGGACAGATGATTGTGAGAAAAGATTTCAACAATTGAAACAACTGTTAACTAGTGCCCCAATCTTAAGGATTTCAGATCCAAACGAAGATTTCATGGTGTGCATTGATGCATGCAAAGAAGGACTGTGATGAGTCCTTAGTTAGAATGGATTCGTAATCTGTTATGAATCCAGAAAGTTGAAAGAGCACGAAAGGAAATGTGCAACTCATGATTTGGAGTTGGCATCCATAGTACATGCTCTAAAGAAACAGAGGCATTACCTCATGGGAAGGAGGTTCAAACTGAGAACATACCATAACGGTTTGAAGTATTTATTTGACCAACCAACCTTGAATGCTAGGCAGAGTAGGTGGTTGGAGTTTTTCTGTGAGTACGATTTTGATATCAAGGATATCAAAGGGAAGGAGAATAAAGTAGCTGATGCACTCAACAGAAGAGTACATGAATTACATGCTACAACCATTAGCATGTACCAAACCAATATTAAAAGTAGAATTTCAGAGGCTGCAAATACAAATTTGCAGTACAAGGATTTGGTAGCAAAGCTACAACAAGGTAAGATTCCACAAAAAGTGGAGAATTATAAATTGGAAACCGATGGAACACTTCTGTACAAGAACAAAATTTATGTACCTAATGTCTAGGACGTGAAACTTATGATTTTGCATGGAATGCATAATGTGTCTTATGCAGGGCACCTTGGATATCAAAAAACTGTGGTAGCAGTCAAGAGCCATTACGCCATTACTTTTGGCTAGGTATGAAGAAAGATATTGCTGAATACATTGCCAAATGTATGGAGTGATAGAAGGTTAAAGCTGAGCATAGGCACCCAGCAGGGTTGTTGTAACCTTTACCCTTTCCTGAGTGGAAGTGGGAAGTGGTGACAATGGATTTCATCACCGGATTGCCCAGAACCGACAAACATCACGATTCAATCATGGTGGTGGTGGATAAGCTTACGAAAGCAGCCCATTTCATTCCGTTAAAGACTACTCACAAGGCATAAGATTTTGCCGACGTCTTTATGAAGGAAGTGGCACGATTGCACGAAATTCCCAAGATAGTTGTGTCTAACAGAGAACTGAAATTTACTTCAAATTTCTGGAAGGGGTTGTTCAAAGGGTTCAGAATGAATATGAACTTTAGTACAACTTATCATTCCGAGTCTAATGGACAGACATAGAGGGTGAACAGAGTAATAGAAGACACGCTAAGGATGTATGTGATGGACAAACCATCGAAATGGAAAGACTACCTGCACTTGGTAGAATTCGCCTACAATAATGGGTATCAATAATCGTTGAAGATGATCCCATTTGAAGCACTTTATGGCAGAAAGTGCAATACTCCAGTAAGCTAGGATAATCCAGCTGATAGGGAAGTGGTTGGGCCAGAGTTGCTCAAGGAAATGGAGGAACAAATGCTAAAAATCAAGTAGAATTTAAAGGCTGCCCAAGATCGGAAAAAAATTTATGCTGATAAGAATAGAACCCACAAAGAGTTTAAAGTGGGTGACCATGTGTTCCTGAAAGTAAAAGCCAATATAATTTCCCTAAAGCTGGGAAATTGCGCCAAGTTGGTAGCCAGATTTTGTGGGCCATTTGAAATCTTAGAAATGATTGGGCCAGTTGCATATATGCTTGCATTACCTGCATCCATGAGTGTACATAATGTGTTTCATGTTTCATTGCTTAAGAAATATATACCTGATGCTAATCATGTAATTGATTGGAATGTGATTTAGGTGGAGCAAGAAGGTGTCTTGCAAGTGCATCCCGTGCGCATATTGGACTGGAAAAGAAAACAACTCCGGAATCGATCCATAAGGCTTGTAAAGGTCCAGTGGACCTGGTACTGTCCTGAGGATGTGACATGGGAGCATGAAGATGCTATGCAGGCAGAATACCTGCATCTTTTTGAAGATTTTGAAAAATCTTGTTGATGTTATGTGAAAGTTGCATTGAGGACAGTGCAAAAATAAGGGGAGGGGATTGTAATATCCCCAAGGATGAGCTCTGTTGTAATCATGTTTATGAATTGTAAATCATGTTTTGTAGGCTGGTGAGACAAGTATTGATAAGCTGGTAGACTTATGTGTTTATTAGGCCGGAGAGCCTAAGTGTTAAGGCCAGGATGCCTATTTTTGTATATGTATTATACAAAAAATTAATAAAAATATAAACATCGTTGCATGCAAACCGACCACAAAGAAAGAGTGATGGGAGACTAAGATTCCACAGAGTGGGTAAGGGAAAGGGGCTGAAAGGTTGGAAAGAGAGGCTAAGTGTTGAGCCTAGGGGATAAGCTTGGGGGCTTAAGTCCTTGGGAATAATAATTTATTATTATTCCAAAAGATATGTGACAAACATGTTTTTATCCTAAGTCCTGGGAGAGGCAACGCATCCAGATCCAAGTGTGCAAAATGGAATGCATGCAACCCCAGGAAGACAAGTGTCGACCTGGGCGCATGTGGTTAAAA
>SNQJ01S0011298.1:19956-32794 GCA_010110895.2 Picea sitchensis | reverse complement strand
AAAATTGACAAACATATCTCCAACATCTATGTTCTTTTACTATTTCTTTCCTAGGGTGATTTCATATGGAATTTTTTCTTAACCATGCTTAGAACAAATCTTGTGTAGATCCATAAGACATCCTACCTTCAAAATAGGTTTAGAATGAATTCTTTGCCACATCTTTAATTTACGTTTGTATGAAATATTAAGAAGCATTATAGATTCGTAATTATGATCAACCTTTAATCCATTTTGAATATTTTTTTACCATATCTTTGATTTAGATTTATAAGAGAGATTAAGAAGAGCGATAGACCTCTAGTCATTGATGAACTTTGGATCTCTAGGATCTAGTATAAGTTTTAGAGTTCCTTTGAAAGTGCATGAAATAAAACTTTATAAAGACAAGAATTGGGGACAATCCCAAACACATGTATGAAGGTAAAACCTATGCAAAATTTGAAAGCTTTTTTCATAGACTTAAGTAGATGATTTCTCTGTATCTTTGATAGGGATTACAAAGATGTCTTAGCCATATTATTCTAGGAGGATGGGTTGGGGGTGTCTTAACCATATTTGTATTTTGTTCAAGTTATGTATAAAATTAATTTGCATTTGAAGGACAATTTAATTCAATTGTCTCAATAGTGGAAAAAATTAGGAATTTTATTTTAGGAGTGCATGTTCGAAGCCATTACAACAATATACTTGTTATGATCTCAACATGTCACTTGCGGGATTTGAATTTTGGTGGAGAGGATAATAATCATTCCTCCCAACCACCTAAGCTAAACCTATTTGACAAAAGATACATATATAGAAAGTGAAGAGATTTTAAAATTGATAAATAAAAAATTAGAACTGAAAAAAGGATGAAAAAGTAACAGTGGGATGAGGGGCACTCAAATCACTCCTCTTCTTGATGCATTTCTTAGTAAAATTTTGCCTTAAATCCATGCATACAAATTTCAACCTTCAAAATCTACTACCAACGAATCATTACAATTTCAACAATTTTTGATTCATTAAATTCATAAAAGATATCCAAAAATGATGAGAAAATGTACCTCATACAATGAAGGTGTAGGTTCACTAAAAAGTTCTAGTCCACCCAAGAGAATGCCATATAAAGAGGAAAATGAAGGATTGAAAAGTGAATTCAACAATATTTAAATTAAACTTTTTAAAACCACTAAGAAAAATAAAAGTGCCCAAATATTTGAGTGACATAAATAAAATTGAGTTTTATTTATGAGTGAAAATCAATTTCTTTGAAAATGAAAACATTATAGGGCTTTCCTAGATAGCAACTACTAAAACTTTTTTCTTGTAGGTATCTAGCTACTATTATATAACTATAATTTGTAATTTGATTCCTTTAGTTATACAATTTTAAGGTTTATTTTTATTCTATTTAATCCATTCAAAGCACGAGTAATTTGATTCTTTAAGTATACAATTTTAAGGCTTATTCAAAGCACATTGTTGAATAGTCAACTTAGACAATGCACATGTTAAGTTAGAGCTTATATGGTGGCCATATTACTATGCATGTCTCCATAGACATTCTAAATTCTTCTTTTAAGTTGTTAATTAACAATTTGTTTATCACTTCACAACACCAATAGGTCATAAGTTCTTTCCATAAGTTCTTTCCATAAAGGTGGTAACTTAATACGGGTTAGGAGTTGTCATAATTTCATGATGTGCATATGCTAAAATCTACTGGGAACGTTGAAAACTAAAAACCGCCCAAATTGTATCGTCTTTAAGTGAGGTTTAGTGGGGTTGATCCCCACCAAACCTATGGGAATGAAGTGGAATTTTAAATTTTAATATTAAAATTGAGCATAGTGTAAGTAAAATATAAATTAAGGTAAATATTAACATTAATTTTGATATAATTCTAAAAAGGGAGATTTGATAGTGAGCTAGGTCAATTTTCATAATAAACTAACTTACATACTAGTTAAATGTTAGTAGATTTACTTATAGTCAATTGTAAGTGACTTACATACGAGTTAAATGTTAGTAGATCTACCTATAGTAAATTTTTAGTGGATCTACTTATTAGTCAATTGTTAATCAACTACTTATAATTGACTTACACATTGGTCGATTAGGGTTGATTATGTTGTGGGTTTTAAATACATGAAAACCACCCAAATTTAAAAAAAAGTTTTTTTCTATGAATTTATGGGTTATAATGGGTCTAATGCACAACTTTAAAATCTTGAACAATCAACACAAACAAATTAAAACCTCTGAATAATATTATAATTGATGAGAGCATTATAGAGTTATCAATTTTAGGAGGTACATTTTTTTGTCTTTTTGAAACAAAATGATATTGAAATCACTCATAATAAACTAACTTACATACTAGTTAAATGTTAGTAGATTTACTTATAGTCAATTGTAAGTGACTTACATACGAGTTAAATGTTAGTAGATCTACCTATAGTAAATTTTTAGTGGATCTACTTATTAGTCAATTGTTAGTCAACTACTTATAGTTGACTTACACATTGGTCGATTAGGGTTGATTATGTTGTGGGTTTTAAATACATGAAAACCACCCAAATTGAAGTTTTTTCTTCTAAGGAATCATGGAAGGTAATGGGTCTAATGCACAACTTTAAAATCTTGAACAATCAACACAAACAAATTAAAACCTCTGAATAATATTATAATTGATGAGAGCATTATAGAGTTATCAATTTTAGGAGGTACATTTTTTGTCTTCTTTGAAACAAAATGATATTGAAATCACTTCTTTTTCAAAGGTTATTTTTTTAGAATGTTTATATAGTGACATTTTTATCTTTATTGTTTTTTGTTTCCTTTAAGAAGTGATATAATAGCATCACTTTTTTCTATCAACCATTTTGTTATTTTTTGGTGATACTAATATCACCACATCTTTTTCTAGTGGTTGTATTTTATAATGTTTTAATTCGTTTAAGGAGGATTGATAAATCATTCACTTTAATTTTACAAAAAAATCTATTTTTTTTAATTTTACAAAACTTTAAAAGTATTTTTATCTTATTTTATAAAAGTTAAATGGTCTTTCCCCTTATTTTTACAAAATTCTTTGAAAATTTAAGAAGATAATTTCTTTGATTAATTTATAATTCTCTCAAATTTTACACAATATAAAATACATTTTTCTTGATAAATATAATAGTTTGTTTCCCATAAGGTTTAGTTTTTACCCAAGTCACAGTTTTTACCCCAATCACATGACATTAGGACATAATAACATGGGGATTTAGGGATATTGGTATCCCACATAGGACATGTAAACCCCCTACAAAGTGAGATATGTATGCAAATAGATTGGTTTCTAATGGACCTTATTGGTTTAGGGGATGGTAACCATCATCATCATTTATAACCAGATATCATTAGAGAGTGATGTAAGAGGAGCAAGGGATATGGTTACATGGTGTGTTGGGATTTTTCATGCGTTTTACAAGGAACAATGGGATGAGACATAAGGGGGCTTGGGATTGGGTGCCTCTCCAAAGAAATCATGGAGGATATAAGTTGGCATAACATGGGAGATAAAAATATATTGAAAGGGAGACATATTAGACAAAAAATTATGATGGGGTACCAAGATGCATGAATCGAGAGACAAAGGATGGGATTATTTCTCTAACATATTGTACAAAGGAGTGGACCCTTACGTAAGAAACAAATCTTGCATGGGAGTGAGTTATATTGACATCATCAGAAATATGATTCAATGTTGAAGATTGTAGTGGGATTGTGATTTGTAAACTACCATGGATATTCCATTGGAACAATTCATTACAATAGATCTTACAATATTTTGAAATATATTATTATATTGTGTTTTACTTAGGTTTTATATTTAATAGCACTAGTTTAACGCGTGAAATACTAAATAAACTAAAACTAAAATGAAAGAGACAAGAAAATAACACACCATCCACACAATGAACACAAGATGTACCTTGAGGAAACCCAATACAGGAAAAGCCAACAAGAAGGTGAGGCTTATGCTCTGCTCTTTTCTTCTTAGTTGTGAAATGCAAATACAAAGAAAGGGGCACTTACTATGGATTTTCCAAGGACACTATGGCCAATATTGTTGCTACAATATCTTCTACTTCCTTTGTTATGCTTCAATACCCCACTCTCAATGCTCTATTCTCATATGGAACAATACTCAATACAATAAGAATGGAACCCTTTCCTTAGCAGTCCAATATTTATATATCCTAATAATTATATAGGGTTAGGGTTAGGGTCTTCACATGCCTCAACCTCCAATTAATGTTAGGATTTTGGACCCTCTAGAATCTTCTTGAAAGTCCACACCTAACTAGCTTCACATGTGTGAGTAATGGAAGTTGACATGGCATCCACTCGGTACCATGGTGGTCAATTAGATAGGTCAACTTGCATGAAGCATAATTTCCACATATGAACTTCAATTGAGGTGATATTCATGTTGTTGGAAATCGCTCGAAGTGTAGAACAATGTTGAGAGGTTGGAATCTTATCTCACAAATTGTTGACCCAAAAAGTGGTCCTTTAAGGCCTAAAATGGGCTTCAAAAGGTTTTAGACCCTAAATCACCAAAGTGAGACCTACACATAAAGTGGGCCCTACAAGCCAATAGCTCCAAATTTTCCTCCTAAAAAGTACCAAAATAGATGAAAAATTATATAATGATACATTTTGGATCATACCTCCCCATTTAGGGAGGTTTTTGGTCCTCAAAATATTTTAATGAAGGATGTGAGCATTAGGGGAAATATGAGGTCTAAAATGGGTCTCCTAAGGAAAATAATAAACTAATATTTAAAATAACAAAATAAGAATTATGATTTTTCAAAGGGAAAGATAGAAAACACATTTTTTAAATCTTAGTTTCAACTTATCTCTTTACAAGTTTACTCAAATTTCAAGTGTAGGCACTTGTTGGATGCATAATTTAATTTAGCATCCAATGAGTGCTTACATTTGAAATTTGAGTAAACCTATAAGGAGATAAGTAAAAAATATAATAATAATAAAATAGTTTTCTTCATTTCCCTCCAAAAGTATTTACCCTTATCGTTGACATCACCATCTTGAATCGTATTGGCTCTTTTAAAGTTGATTTCGATGGTACATTTTTTATTTAGAGGCCCATATTTTGCCTTAAAATTCCCATAATGGAAATTTTTCCTCTACATTTTCCTAGAGTACTATTTGACTTTGACTAAAAGTTGTCCTTTCAATCTAATGTGCCAAAGTTCATATTGCTCCCATCTATTTTTTTTGGACTTCTTATGTAAAACTGTATCTTTTGCTAACTTTTCTTGAGCTTTTGGTAGATACGTTATCTATGGTAAGTGAGATTTACTCAGTTTCCTAGTACAACATGGGAGACTCATAGAGTTTTAGGTTTTCCATGTTCAATACTGAATAAATGCACATATATGGGGGTAGACTGAGTCTACATGCATTATCATCCACCTTCTCCAATACTTAAAAAGGACCATACTATAGAGCCTTGGTCTTATTAGTAGGACCATGTAGCCTTTCTTTTTTTAGATACAATGAAAATCTATCTCCCACCTTGAATGCTTTCTCAATTTTATGTTGATCATGCCGGGCCTTGCACTTTTCTTGTGACTTCTTCATTGTCACATGTACTTGTAAATGGATCTTATTGATCTTATCAATGAATTTTTCAACTTTCAATGCTTCTATTGTGGTGTGTTCCCTCACTTCTCCTTGCTATCCATATACAACATTTAAGGGTGAAGGTGGAAAATACCCAAAGCAAGTTTGAAAAGGGGACTTATTGGAAGGACTTACTGGTAGAAGTATGCACTAATCTATTATAAGAGTGTTGAATATAAATCAAATTTTCATCCCAAGTCCTTGGATGCTTGTGATTGAAACCCCTCAAAGTTGAACCAATGTCTTATTCACTACTTCTGTCTACCCATTTGTCTATGGAAAGCTATGTATATTTTCAACTTGGTTCCCATGTTCTCCTAAAGTGTAGTCTAAAAGGAACTAAAAAATATAGTATCTCTATCTGAGATGATGCTCCTTGGTATCCCAAAGTGCATCCAAAACTTTTCAAAGAACATGTTTGTTGCATCTTGTCCCTTAAGGGTCTTTTTGCAAGGCATGATAATGCACATCTTGCTAAACCTATCCACTATCGAAAAAATATATTCATTCCCAATACACATACCTTTATAATTTTCCAAATGTCTTCCTAACAAAAAAATCCCCTACAACTTTGGAGATGTAAGTCACTTTAAAGATATGAAATATTTCACCTTTAGGAACACATAGCTTGTCTAGATTTTAGAGCAACCCATAGTGGAGATGACAGTCATCCTTGCTATCACCTTCTTATAATTGAAATTGGACCTATAACTACTGAAGAACCTCTTTAAATTCCTCATATTTTATGTATGCCTCTTTGTATGCATCATGGGGTGAAAGCATCCATGTGCATAAGAGTTTCGAAAGCTATGATCTTGGATGTGGGTGGTCTTGAGAGAATGTATTCCAACTTAATAGTTTCATCCTTGTTATATTTAATGATAAGATAAAATCGTTACAAAAACCCCATCCACTTATAGTGTTTGGTTTGTTGAAGCTTTCTCCAAGCCTACAAATATTGCAGTGATTGGTTATTGACATGGATAATGGTCTCCATTTCCATTATATACTGCTTCCATTTTTTAATATATTGAACCAGAGCAAAGAGTTCCTTTTCATATGTAGGGTAGTTCAAGAACCCTCCATGGAAAATTTCAAAATAATAGCATACTAACTTACCTCCTTGCATCAAAATCACTCCCATAGCATACCCACTTATGTCCATCTCCACTTCAAAAGGATTCTACAAATTAGTTCATGCAAGAACTAATGCTTGAATAATATTTTGTTTCAACTCATCAAAATATTTATGTTGATTATTTCCCCATTGGAATCTCTTGCCACTTGTTGTTACAACATGGAGTAGTGTAGCCACAATTGAGAAAGATGTTATAAAATCATGTAGGTACTGTGATGCCCAAACAAAGCTCCCAAATTTAGTGAAATTAGTAGGAGTTATCCACTTGAGGATGGAATCCATCTTTGCAGGATCCATCTTAATTTCCCCTCCACCAATCACATACCCCAAATATGGAGAAAAGTCACACTTCTTAAAGTTTTTCAATAGTTGATTCCTTTTTAGGGTCTCTAACACCTACATGAGATGTGAGATATGCTCTTCCAAAGGAGATATATAAACCAATATATCATCTAAGTATACTGTTACAAATGAATATAGAAAGGGACATATTACATCATTCATCAAACACATAAACATAGTTGGTGCATTACACAAACCAAAAGACATTACCAATCATTCATATAAACCTTGCCTTTTCTTGAAGGTGCTCTTCCAAGTGTCTTCTTCTTTAATTCGTATGTGGTGGTATCCTAATTTGAGATCCAACTTGATGAAATACTTGCATGCTGCAATTGATATAGAAAGCCAACAATCCTAGGTAGAGTTTTTTTATTCTTGAAGGTGATCTTATTCAAAGATATATAGTCAATACACATTCTTCAATTCCCATCCTTCTTGGGTACTATGATGATAGGTAACCCAAAAAGTGAGGTTCTTTGTCAAATTACTCCCTTCTCCAATATCTATTGCAATTGTTTCTTCATTTCATTTGCTTGTAAGATGGAATGCTTGAACAACCCAATGTTTGGAAATTGGGATTTAGGTAGCAACTGTGTCTCATTATCCACTTCCTTCTTAGGTGGTAACCCTTTAGGCTCTTGGAACACTTATATGTAAACTTGAAAAATATCCTCCAAATGAAATTTCTTCTCTTTAGTACATTCCTCCAAAGCTTCCTTTATTTTTACCAATTCATCTCTTTGCTAGTTCTCTCTTAGGAAGAGTAATATGAACATCCTACTTGAGCTAATCAATTTCTTGGTTTGGTTAACACTTACTAGAGAGATATTAGATTTATCTTTATGTGGATTGATGGCGAAGGAATTCCCATAGTTGATCAGGTAGTATTGGTTTAATTTCCTTAAAGATTATATGCCTCATGTACATGTAGTGTCTTCCAAACAATATGCCACACACATCAAGTGGTACTACATCTACCTCCACCTCATCAATATAGTTTGCAGTAATAGAAAATTCAATCTTACACTACTTCGTGACCTTGATCTCAACATCCTTATTTACCCATCCCAATGGATATGGGTGAGGATGGTCATGTACTTCCAATCCAAGCTTGCTGACTAGATCTTCTACTATAAGGTTTGCCTATGAACTATAATCAAATAGAGCATCGACCTTCATCTTCTTGACCTAGATCTTAATATGGAATAGTTTATTCATGCCCTTCTCTTCTTTGGGATGGAGACTACTAATATTCACCCCCTTTTACATTGTAGTGTATACCATATTTTCATATACATCTAAGTTTCTCTCTACTTTGTTGCTTGAATCCACTGCCAACATATTCTTCTCCTTGGCATCCTTCTTGTGGTTCTTTAGATTCATCTCTGGATGTAGCTTCCAAAAATTATATTTAGTGTGACCATTGACGTTGAAATGGTTACAATGGTTATTTACATCCTTGCACTGATGTGCAATAGATGTTTTCTTCTTGTCCTTTCCTTTCCACTCCTCCTTTTTCTCCTTGGAAGTGTCTTGGTGGTGTTTTCGCTTGGAACCACTTGGTTTTCCTTTATTCTTACCCATATTCTCCATATATCGTGCTTGCACATAGGAATGATCAAATGTCCTAGGTTTAAAGAGCATCACTTATATCCATAAATGATTTGACCACCCAAATACTCGAGGAGTATGCTTGGTTTCTTGGGAGATATACCCAACATAATGGCCATTTTCCTAAACTTGATAGTGTACTCTTGCACATTTTCCCTTGGATTTTTCTAGAAGTAATGCCAATGGATCCATTGGTCCTATTCATACATAATAGGATAGAAATAAGACTTAATGAGGGCTTTAAAAACCTCCCACTTAGTAACCGGGGGATTTTCCTCTAGCCTAAGTGTCTTCATGTGAATTTCCCACCAATTTTTGGCATTGCTCTCTAACTTCAATAGGGAAAATGAAATATTTTTCTCTTCCTCTATGTCATGAAAACTAAAATAAATTTCTAAATATTGCAACCATTGTTTCAACTTCACAAAATCAATCGCACCTTGGTAGGGCTTGATTTCCACTTTTTCTTCCACTTTAAACAAATATTGGGAAGAAGTGATGGCACTGGAACTTGGTATCTCTTTCTCCGACCCTTTCTTTAACTCATTTTTTGGGTCATTTTTATCTCCATATTTTTCTTATAATCCAACTTTTGGGTTAGAGCCACCAAAATCCCATAAATATCCAAACTTGTTCTCTAGAGCTACCATCAGAATGACCATGTTGCGAGATACATTAGTGACTTCTGCTTCTAGATTTGAAAATATCTCTTTTGACTAATCTTGTGGATTGTTACTATACTCATCCACCATGGATATGAATTTTAGACTTTATGCCAATCCTAGGATGTCGTAACTTCCCATAAACACCCCAAAGAAAACTTCTCTCATGCCATTATCATCTATAAAATATTTGTTAGGAAACGAGGAACACTTTCACACTAAACCTAGCAGAAGAGAAGAAGAAATATTTAATCAAGAAAGTAAATGACAAAGAAAACACACAATACACAAAGATTTTACCTTGGAAACCCAAACTGGAAAACCAACATTCCTTGAGCGTTTTTCTCTCTTGTTGTCTTATTCATTCAAAATAAAATGTTACATGTCTAAACTTGGTCTACACCTAAGACATAATCAACATCATACCTTTTTGATTTACACAAGAACAACCTTGTAGCCAATTCAACTTACATCTGCATGACGAACAACCTCTTAAACAATTTCTCTAAATATTAGAAATTCTATGATTAGCTTTTACAAAATTACAACATGCCTTATTTATAGGATTTCCAGTAGGAAAAACCCTAAATGAAGGCAACCAAAAATGGTCACAGATCCATGCAGATCATTGGCTACAAATCCTGCGAATCTCAGGATTTTGTTATAGTCGAATACCAAGTCAAATTACCAGTCGACCTTCATTCGGTTTCCATGCACTTTCCTGTCGACCTCTTGTCGATTGAACTCTTCGACTTGTTGTCAATTTCTTCTAATTTTACTTTACCCGGTTGAACCACCATGAGCTTCGATTTTTTTTCGATTTCTTCAATTTTGAATGCCAGTCGATCCACCTTGACTAGAATTTCACTACAAAGAATATAAAAAACCAAAATTCTCCCATTTTTTGTCTTCTTTGCTAAAACCAGGATATTTCTGAACTCTTGTTCGCAGACCTAGGGAAGTAATGCCCATTGCCTCTATGCACCAAGATAACTTCACAACACTCACATATTTGGTCAAAGAGTCTACTTTGTTTTCCAACGTGTCTACTTTCTTGAGAAACACCTTGTTGCTTTCCACCATGTCTCTCATGAAATGGTATTGTACATAAATATGCTTAGTCTTAGAATGGTAAGCTGGATTCTTTTCCAGAAATATTTTTCTTTTACTATCACAACTTATCTTCATAGCTCTCTTCTCAAACCTGATTCCTGAACACAGTCATTGCAACCATATTGATTCTTTACCTCCATAAGTGGATTCCATGTATTTAGCTTCTGTTGTTGACAAGGCTACGACCACTTGTCATTTACTCATCCAACTGATTTCTCCATTGAACATATTGAACACATATCCACTGGTCAACCTTCACCGATCCATATCTCCAGCCCAATCAACATCAACAAATCGATGTACATTTAATTCACTGTCACCTCCAGGTTTTCCTTGATAGCATATAACATAATATTTTATTCCACACAAATACTTGAATACTCTCTTGATATTTGTCCAGTTCTCCTTCCCAGGTGTCGACATGTATCTACTCAATACTCCCACCACATGGGAAATGTTTGGTTGAGTGCAGAAAACTGCATACATTAGAATACCAATAACACTTTCATAGGGAACACGTCCCATGTCCTCTATTTACTCTTGTGTCCTTGGATATTGTTCAACAGTTAGCCTTTCTCCCACAAGAATTGACACCTTCATAGGTTTTCAATCCTGCATGTTGAAATGTTTCAAGATTGTTTCAATATACTTCTTCTGGTTCAACCAGAGCTTTCGAGCTTCTCGATCTCTCTTGATCTCCATTCCCAAAATGAAGTTCGCTGCACCAAGATCCTTCATGTAAAACTTGGAGGATAGCTACTTCTTCACCTCCTTTATTGCATTCATGTTGTTTCCAATCAAAAACATGCCGTTGACAGACAATTCTACATATATGAAATGCCCACCTTCTTCTTTGGAGTATAAGTAGTGATCAACTTTTCTTCTCACAAATCCCAAAATAAGGATGTATGTGTCGAAATTTTGGTACCACATCCTTGGTGATTGCTTTAGACCATAAAGGGATCTTTTCAATTTGCACACCAAATATTTCTTGCTCCTTACTACAAATCCTTTAGGTTGTTTCACGTAGATTTATTTTTCCAGGTCTCTATGTAGGAACTTTGTCTTTACATCTATTTTTTCTATTTCCATATCAAATGCTACAGCTAGAGACATTAGTACTCTAATGGAAGTTAATTTTTCAACAGGGGAAAAAATCTCACCGAAGTCGACTCCTTCGACTTGGGAATATCCTTTCACTACCAATCGAGCTTTGAATTTCTCAACTGGACCTTCAATGTTCATTTTCTTATTGACTACCCACTTTCTACCAACGATCTTTCTTCCATTAGATAGTTCAACTAAGTCCCACATCTCATTCTTGTGCAAATATTCCATCTCTTCGACCATGGAGTCCTTCCATATTTTTTCTTCTGCTGAGTTGACTACCTCCCCGACTGATTTGGGCTCTTCATCAATGGAAATTAACATGAATACATAATGAAATTCAAGAGGACTATACCTTTCGACTATTTTTCTTACTCGTTCTGAACTCCTTACAACTAGGGTTGGTTGGTCCAACTCTTCATCTGATTCAATCGAATCATCTGAATCAGATTCTTCATTCCTCAGTTCATACCACACCTTATTTGGATTATTGTATGTTTGAACCATCACTTCAGAATCATACTTCTTCCTGACTTCTCTGAAGACCACATCTTGACTGTACATTGTTTTCCTTGATGCAATATCCTAGAGCTTATATCCTTTCATTCCTTTTTTGTATCCAATGAAAATACACTTGAATGCTTTCTTTTCCAGCTTCCTCCTCTTTTCCTTGGGAACATGCACAGATACATCACAACCAAATACTTTGACATGTGAAACTGAAGGTTTCTTATGGAACCATACCTCATGTGGAGTTGTGTCTACTAGCACCAATGAAGGAGACATATTCACTAGATATTTTGCAGTGTCAACTGTCTCTGCCTAGAATTATTGTGCGATCCCAACACCCCTGAGCATACTCCTTACCTTGTCCATCAATGTTCTATTCATTCTCTTAGAAAATCCATTTTGTTGTGGGGTATATGGTGTAGTATTTTGGCATGCTATGCCACACTGCTTGCAGAACTCACCAAATTCCTTTCCACATAATTCACCATCATTGTTAGTTCTCTGCACCTTAATCTTCTTATCTGTCTATTTTTCTACAAGAGATTTAAACTCTTTGAATTTCTCAAAAACCTCTATTTTCTTCCTCAATAAATATATCCACGTTTTCTTGGAAAAATAATTTATGAAGGAGACATAATACAAAGATACACCAAGTGAAGGAACT
>SNQJ01S0011297.1:108488-130750 GCA_010110895.2 Picea sitchensis | reverse complement strand
ACATGCTCGATAAAACTCACCTTTGGTAAGTTCCTCTTCCTTTGTTTAACGAACTGGAAGAAGTAAGGGTTTGGTCCCATATGGGCCTGTCGATGTTTTGTTTAGCGAATCGAAAGACATAAAACTTGAAGGTTTTTCATGATTATAGAGTCTGGAAAAACACTTAAAAGAGAACTTTCTCAGTTCCTTTTTCGTAAAGTAGTCTGACGAGACCGAAAAAGAGATAAACTATCTCTCAACAGACATTTTCTTCAAATACTTTAATGAGCGTGAAGAGAACAAGGTTGCTCTGTAATCTTTTCATGTTTACAGAGTTTGAAGAGAACTTAAAGATGACTCCAGTGTTGTCCTTTTTCGTAATGTTAGTCTCTCAAGACCTAAAAAGAGATAAATTATCACTCGAAAGATGCCCTTTCAAACTGTTTAATGAGTGAAAAAGGAAGAAAGATCACTCAAAAATCTTTTCATGTTTAGAGAGTCTGAAAAGAGCTTAAAGGTGTCTCCAGGGGGTTCCTTTTTCGTGTATCCATACAGGTCCAAAAAAGAGATAAAAGTCTACCCGGATGCATTCTTATTTATTTACGAGCACGAGAAAGAACAAAGACTAAGCTCAATATGCCCCCAGCTTGAAAGATAGTGGCTTAACTCTAGAATGATCGGAAAAGGCTGGAGACATGCCCTCCAAGCTTCAATTCATTCACCGACTTTGAGGTTGTCACTAATTTCTGTAGTAGATGAGAAAAAGGAGAAGGGTGGATGAAAAGAAGGTTCAAGAGAGGTGACTATTTCATTTTTTAACGAGCTTGACATAGGAAAAGAACTATGCTCAGGACCTATGTTTCATTTTTTAACGAGCTTGCCACAAAGAAGAGAAACTATGCTCGTAGTTTCTTCCAGATCATGGCTTTCGAGAAGATAACGCTCTGGAAGGGGACCAGGTCAAAGGATAAAACGTGGTCATGGCCTCCAGGAGATCTTTGCTGGATGGAAGATAATCACTCGATAAGGGACACATGTCGAGGGTCGCGATATGAGTAAGGAGATCAGGGTCCAATAATCCGAACGAAGAATCACCATGTCCACTACCAGATCCAAATCGTCGGAAGTTGAAATCATGGGAGATGATGAAAAATCAACATCAGGAGGGGAGATAGATGGTATATCTGCCCGAATTTTTTCACGAGGGGGAAGAAAAGAGGATCAGTGATAGTTATTATCCCGAGGTAACTTGTCAATGCAAAACATCTGCGGAATAGATTCATCTGAAGGAAAAGTTGGGGAAATGTAGTCGATTGCAGATGACAAGGAACACAACCATGATGGCATCGAGGAAACATCAGGCGCCAATAGATGTTGGTCATCTGATGAGGGAAAAGTGGATTGGGTAGAAATGTATGACATTTCAGCTGGACTAAGTGGCACGATGTCACTTAGTGCATCGAATTCCAAAGGGAAAGGTACAATCCAAGGGTGAGATGATTCCAAAGATTGATAAGCCATGGTCGAAATCATATCAACGGTGGAAATATGATGTGTATTCGGTGGAAGTGGTGTAGGGAAGGTACCCATGAGGCTAGAATCTTTCAGTAAGCCAACACCAACGCTTTCATACGTGATCTTGTGGTCTCCCAAGAAAGGAATATTGTTGGTAGCATGAGCGCGAGCATTGGTTGTGCAGAAATCCAATTGATCAATAGTGACAATTTTTCCCTAATGAGGAAATTGGACACATCGGAAAACTGACGAGGCAATGACAGTCATAGCATAAAACCAACTTCTTCCAAGTAATAAGTTGTAATCGAGGGGAGCATTGAACACCTCAACATAAACAATAATAGTTTTGCCACCCAATTGGATGGGCAGGGACTGTAAAAGCTCATGGGGATGAAAACCTCGACCATCGAAGGTGCGTAACATCATTGGGGATTTGTTGAGTGCTGGTGATTTTAAACCTTTCCAACATGCTAAAGACATGACACAAGTTGAGGCTCCCTCATCCAGAATAGTTTGATGGATTTGTTGATTGTGAACAACAACATCAACTTGGAAAGCAAGTTGGTGGGAGAGTCGAGATGCATAATTATCCAGGTTAAACATGATCTGATTGGAAGACTCAGGATCAACAGCACCAAGAGAGATCAAGAGCATTCTACGTTGACTGGGGCAGTGCTGTAGAACTTCTAACACAGACATAGCACACGGTGCTTGAGCCAAATCTTCAACAATGTTGTAGTTTTGGGCAGCATGTGAACTAGGATTAAAGGTAGCTTTGCAGATAGTGCTCTTAGGAGGGCGTAAGATAGAGTTGAATGTGGGTTTCTCAATATGGAGTGGTTCAGATGGAGGATTAACCGATGGAAGACTAACAGAGGATGATGATGGATTCGGTAAAGTGTCGGCACCGTTAGTGTCTTTTCCTTTATCAGGGTTACCTGGTGTGTCGTAGGTCTTAGAGTGAGTGGTCAAATTGATCCCATTAAACATATAAATATGTGCACTCAACGAGGCCTCATCATTAGGATCGCTAGAACTGCCCCCAGGAGAGGGGGTTTGAGAAACCATGGATTACTGCTGCGGAAAAGGTTGAGTAAGCACAATGGGTTGTGACTTCCCTTGGAAAATTTTGACCACTTCATTGTGAAGTGGACAGTCTCCAGTGTAGTGATCATCACCACAAATGATACATGGGAATTTCAGTTCCCGTTGTGGTTGCTTTTCGGTAACAGGTGTTTTATTTTTTGGTTTTTCATTATTATTTTTTGATTTATTCTTTGTCTTCTTCTTACCTCTGGATTGTTGTGAAGGGGCAGATTGAACTGCATTCAGTTTAGATATCTGAGTTTGGGGGGAGGTAGAGGAGGGTGTAGTCGATTTGGAAAAAGATTGAGTTTTGACAGAACCCATAACACCATTTGCATGAAATGAGGATGATGGCTTAGAAGGATTGGTATTAGCTCGAGCAGCATTTGGAAGAAAATCATACAAAGTACTAGATTGGGAATAAACCAAGTCTAAGTACTGAGCCCGAGAAATGGCTTGTTCCTCTATGACCGCACCACCCATAGTGACATTGCGAGCGATCGGGGGTAACAGTGATTTAGTAAACCATTCTTCCAAGAGTATGTTAGGAATGACTTCCTTGATCATCCTTCATTGTCGCCTCTACTCATGAATATGGTCAGAGATATGCATAGAGTTAGTTTGACGAAGGGAGGTCAAGAGTTCAGTACCTGTCAGATAGCGAATAGGCAGTTGAAAGTGCGTGAGGAAAGACATGGCAAGGGAATTGAAATCATGAAAAGAAGCACGTGGTAGTTCAATATACCACTTTTCTGCCGAACCAGTAAGTGTTCGCTAGAAAATATGCAAATGTATAGAATCATCCATGAGGGAGTTTGATGAACACCACAAATGGAAAGTCATCACATGGTTGTTTGGATCTTCGCCAGGGTTTCCGTCAAATTTTGGGATATCAGAAGGAAGTTTAGCTGGAATGACTGGCCAAACCGGTGAATGAGAAATAGGATCATTAGTTAACCAAGACAAGTCTGGGAGATCTAGAGTCTCAAGGAAAGGTAGTTGTCGGTTCATTTGCGAATGATACTGGTGAGGCATAGGAACACCAGTAGGACCATAGAATGGGTTAGGTGGATAGTTGTAACCAGTAGGTCCTCCTACATACGATTTTTGTTGGCTAGGATAAGAAGGATTCGATGGTGCATGAGAAACATTGGCATAACCTGGTGGGTTCTGAACATTATAGGCTGGGTGATTTATTTGCCCATGTGGAGGATAAACATTATGCCCTTGAGAATGGTAAGGAGTATATCCCGGAGGCTGATGCACATGATGCCCATGAGGAGGATAATATTATGGTCCCAGAGAACTCCAGGTGGTGTTTGGGATGCTGCCTGGATAAGATTGCCCATAAGATGTTCCAGAAGAGACAGGATTGGATACTCCTCCTAGTGGGTTATTATTCAAGTGCCCCCCAACGTGGGGTTGGGTAAAAATGCCTCCTGAGGATACTCCCCAGGATTGTGAAGGGTTTCCAACAAACGAGGGTTTCCCCCTTGCCAGCGGTGGATTTACGACCAGGGTGTGACTGGCAAATGGAGGTTTCCCTCCAGGAGGAGCATGAAAAGGGGACTGTCCCCCGAGAGGGGTAGGCCTTCCATGGAAAGGTAGTCCTCCAAGAAGAAATGGTTCGTTGGATGGTGGTTTCCCTCCAGCTGGTTGTGTTTTGCCAACAGGGGTCTGCATTCTCAAGTGAGAAGATGTCCCAGCAGGATCGTGTGGAACATGCGGAGCTGTAGAGTAAAAACTTGTAGAAACAGGGGTAGAGATTGAAGTGCTTTGGGGATGAGTAGAGGTGATGAGTCCATCATTAGGATGGACTTGTGCTGGTGTAGCAGTAGGGTTAATAACCTGATCAACTGGGTGATTCATGGTTTGACCAGATGGTCCTGTTTCACTGGGAGGGTCATGAGGATGAAGGGGTTGTCGAATAGATTCAAAATGTTCATATAGATCATGTCCCAATGAAGTCCTCCATACAGAACGAGTAGGTGTGGGATTGGTTTCTATTGCGGTGGTAGGACGAACATGAGTCCTATACTTGTCACCAAAGATTGGTTCTATGGATCCTATATATGTTTCGGTAAAGATCCTCTCCAGTAATCGTGGGATCTCTTCATCTATGACGTTCCCAAGAGAGTCTAAACGAACCAAAAGTGGTTCAAGAGGAGTTACCGACACAGGTGTGGTGGAATTTTCAACCATGTCCAAAGCGTCTTCTAAGTTATCTAACGGAGGAGCAATAACACTTCCAACGTCAGATTGATTTTGTACCTCTCTACGGTAGTTGTCTTCTAGAGGGTTAGGAGGTAAGGGTTGATAGCCTTCTGGAGGCAGCCCTTACATCCTACCAGATCAGCGAAGAACTTTATCATCTATGGGCTCAATTGTGGGGAATAACATAACACACTGAAAATCTAGGGACAACTAAGAAAAAGAAACAACATGCGTTAATAAAATCTAGGAATCAACCAAGAAGACAAAACTTCTCTCGATGACCATACTAGTTGGTGATGAAATCCAATGTCGCGTGATCAAGTCGAGAAGGGGTTTGGATATGGTGGAACAGTTACAATGGTGACCTGCTTAACGAACTTTCTCCTTGGTGCAAGCTTCCACACAGTAATTGTGGATTTACCCTCCAAGGAGCCCGAGTGAGTTTGACCAATGTTTATTCTAGGTATAGTGAGATTTCCCTTCACCGTCACCTTGTGTATGTACCTAAAGATTATGGCAACTAAAGACACCAATTTGTAGTGAGTCCCTCGGCAGGTACAATCGACAGTCTGATCCAAAACGTATGGGCAGGATAACATGTCCGAAATCAAACCTAAAGGCTCCCATACATAATCATGGGTATACCTTCAAGTGACCCCCAATATACGATCCGACCACTACAAATAGTTGAACCACGGAGGGATAATCCCCGTAATTCGCCCGAATGCGACCTCGTGCGTAACCCCTGTGTGAGAGGGGGATCCCAAAAAAACAATACGACAAATTGGATTTGACTCTCCCTAACTCAGGATACTAATGTTTGTTTTGAAAACTTTGGAGAGTTGTACTCACAGCCTAATCCAAAGTGCTAACCCTAGTCTATTGTTGGTGGAAGATCCTAAAAACAAAAATGTTCTAGATAATTTTTAATTAGTGTTTGTTTTATAGCTGTTCTTTACTCAAAGGGTGCATGAAAGTGAAACTGATGGAATGAGGACTCAATTCCCAAAAAGATGCATGAAAGATGATAACCAATCGTTTCTTTTCAATGAAAATCTATTTTAAACAAAAGAGAAGGATTCGTTTTCACTTTCAAACACTAATATGAAATGTTCTCAATCGATTGGTTCTCAATCAAATCCAATGCAACGCTAAAAAAAATTCAAAAATGCCTTCTAATATGCAAATCAAGCACTAAAATGTATCTTTTTTGTTTGTATGCAAATGATGACTAATTTAATGAAAAAAAATTCTCCTATCAACTCCCTTTTCAGATCAAGGAGATTCAGACAAGTATGATCAGATTTCGCACACACAACACACACTCTCTTGCTGTGATCGAAAACAAGAAGAAAAAAGAAAACAAAGATAACAAAGATAACAAAGAAAATCAAGAATTTCACAAAAAAATGAGGTGTTGAAGGACAATGACCTCAAAAAACCAAGTGAGAAGAGTCACAGACTTCAGATGTCCTTCACTGGAGTTCCCGCTCAGTCAGATAGGAGAGAAAAAACAGAGGATTGATTTCAAGCTCTCAACAGCAAAAACTCAAAAATAAGGAAGAAGGGCATAAAATTTGAACAATAAGGTGTTTACTTCTCAGGATTAATCATGTAAAATGTCAAAGGAAGAATCATTGAATCACAAAGCAACTCAACAAGTTAAAAAACAGGGTTTGGACCTCCAAAAAATGCAATTTTTTAAGAGATTTTGTGCAAAAAGGGGTTGGCGCTCTGGTGTAAGGGGCACCAGGGTGTTATAACACTATGTCCAACACCTTCAGGGAGTGCTGGCGCTCTGGTGTAAGGGACACCAGGGTGTTATAACACTATGTCCAACACCTTCAGGGAGTGCTGGTGCTCTACTAACATGGGCAAAGGGGTGCTAGGCTTAAAAAACTCATAAAAACGTCCAAAAGCCCAAAATTTCAGTCAAATTTTGATAGTCAAGCTGGATGTGATGGGGTAAAGAGTCCATCAGCATATGAAATCAAACAAATGGGGTGAACAAGGTCTGAAAACAATCGAAGGGAAATACAAGGTCTATGAGGAAAAATCAAAACCAAAAGTTTCGATTCGATTCCCAAGTGGAGTCGCCAATTTTTGTTGAAGGAAAATCTTCCTGCTGACAGGTATATCTCCTCAAAGAGCTAGACTATTAACTCTAAGACATAAAGTTCTTATCATGGTCACTGACTTCCTTTTAGGCCTACACAAACTAATGCATGAAGAGGAAGGGGGAAAGACGTACCTTTTACCGGCGTTTGTCCCTGCACACTCCGAGTTGAACTCCAATCTTGAGCTCCTTGATAAGCTCTGTAGACAAACAAAGTACGACCACTTCCTACTCTATCAAGATTAGTCCGAAATAGATCTATCTACTAAAGAGACAAATTCATGTGATATTGAACATGAATTAGAAAGAAACAGACCAAGCAAATTATATTAATGAGGACAAAACATTACTTACAGTCATAGATGGGATGCGACAGTTCTGTCGAGTCCTCCTTGTCTAACAATTACTCAAAAGCTCCACGGTCTGAATGATAGCTTCACTGATTAGCCTCCACTTCACTGTGTATCACTTATGAGATCATAAGTTTGATATGATTCTCCATCAAGCTCCCTTTTCACCATGAGAAAGCTTGCTTATATAGCCTTGGAGAGGCTTTAACCACTTGAGATATCCTTGGGGAAGTTGAGGATTTTCCTCCTTCAGTTAGGGATCATCCCTTAGATCGTGGCTTGAATAGGGATTTGAATCCAACTGCCTTCAGGAATTGAAGGGATCTTCTCCAAAATCATCTCAACAAACCAACTATTGCCCAGAATAGGAAACGCTCCCTTAAAAGGGCCATCAGAGCGTTATAGCGCTCCCCAGTAGGCTTTAGGGGGGCACCAACACTCCCTAAACCCATCAATGCTCCCTCAGAAGGGATATCAGAGCTTTATAATGCTCCAAGACAGTGTAAGGGGGAGCGCCAGCACTCCTAACAGAGGTATAGGGCAGTGCTCCCCTCGAAAAACTCAGTTTTTTGGGTGCTTTAAGATGGCAAGAGGTTCATAACCCTGTTGACTCATTTTTCTTCTTCCAAATCAGATGTTTGAGGTGTTTCAAGTGTGCTTCTCATGTCACTATAGGCACGACATATGCATCATGGAAGTATGATTTCTTTGACACTTACGACACTTGTGAGCAAAATGCGACACTTATAATGATGACACTTGCGACACTATCGAAGTGAGTAATTTCGATGTGTAACAATTACCCATTAATTGGGGCATATTAAAATAGTAATTTTATTTTATTTATGTCATCTTGGGTCCATTAATTATAATTGTACCTCCTAGTCTCCTATATATACCAAGGAGACCTTTTCATTTGGAATCATCTTGTATTTGTAAATTATGTGGTGTATAAGGAGGTTGTCCCCTAAAATAGGATTATTATTTAAAATTCTCTCTTTTTCAAGGCGTTGAGTAATTATTCTTAGGTTTTTTTATGCTATTTTGATATTTGGTATCAAAGATCAAGGTCTTGGGGTTTCGCTGCTACATCTGAGACATCTTGTAATTTTCACTATAAAGTTTTTTGTACAACATTTTAGAAGGAACCCCTTGGATTACATTTAGTAGACAGATCAAGCTACGTGCAGTTCAAATTTCATCTCCTGAGGCCTTATACTTTTGGAGATATAGCCTACGTAAGATAGGGTTTTGGAATCATCCTGATTTTAGTCATCGAGGAATTTTCTCTTTAAAATGTTTTCTGTAATGTTTTAGACCCTAAAATCTTGAGTCTATGCATATAAATTATCAAGGTAGTTGTGATGAAACTTTCTTCTTCTGGGTCATCCTATTTTTGTAGATACACCCTGTGCAAGATAGGGTGTCTCACTAGTCATATTAACTAGTCTCAAACGGGTCTTTCGGGTAAAATTGTTATAAATTCTTCAGTGAGTATCTAAATTAAGTAATACTAGATGCATTAGATAGTGGATAGTCTCTAGTATTTCTGGTACAATTTTCAAAATCAAATATCATATATTCTGATCTTGGCATGCTTTACAAGTACGCTCTCCTAGAAGGGACACAAATCAGAAATTTGTGGCAAAGTTACCATAAATTCCACTAGGCACATCCAATTTTGATTAGACCTATGGCATTGTAGTGAAGATGTATCAAAGAACTACAAAAATAAATTTTCATACCTAGAAGGGTCAAAATGTTGGAGATACAGCAAAAGAAATATCTTCTACCAGAAGTACCTTGAAATCAAAGTTTAAAAGTGATACTTGGCCAACATTCCACCAAAAAAGGGAACTTGTACACCAAATAAGCCTCCAGATAGTCCTACTTGGACTCTTGATAAAGGTGAATAAATATGCAGGGACATAAATGATTTACAAAATAATACATTAACAAAATATGAACTACAAGGGATGATGGATTCAACTAAAGCTAAGTTGGAGGCAATAATGGATACTAATATGGATGGTTTAAAAAGAGACATCATGGAAGAATTGAAAAATTTCCTAATAGAGAGGACATCTGAAAGTGAAAATGTATCCCATGAAATTCATGATGAGGACACAAGGAATATGAATCGAGAATGGAGAAATTCGAACTTTGGGTTGAATACCAACCACTTTCCTAAGATCAATATGAGGAAGTTTGATGGAGAGGATCCAATCGCATGGATAATTCAAATGGAGCAATTCTTTGATCTACATGATGTTCCACATACACAAAAGGTACAAATTGCTTCTTTATATTTAGAACCCAATCAATTTTTTTGGTATCGATGGATTTTCTCTCACAAATCACTCCTCACTTGGACAATTTTCATGGAAGAAATGATAGCACGCTATGAGGATGCAAGAAAAAATACCTTTTTTAGCCAATTGATAAATTTCAAGAAAAAGGGTTCAGTTGGAGAGCACATTGAGAACTTCCAAATTTTGAATATAAAGGTAACGGATATTCCAAATGAGCACTTGATTGATGTATTCATAAGGACTTTAAAGGATAACATTCAACATGAGGTTTGCCTTTGGGAACCCAAATAATTGGAGAATGCATTTAAGGTGGTGAGAAATGTTGAAAGTAAAAATACGGCTATGGCTACTAGAAGGACCACTCCTAACATATATCGAGATAATAATGTTCCTTCTTCTAAAAAACCTCAACCTACAAGTTTGACACCTCAACAATTGGAGGAAATAAAAGACAAAGGTTTATGCTTTAATTGTGACAACAAGTACAATAAGGGACATAAGTGTGGTGAGAAGAAATTATTCTACATAGATTGTGAAGAGGAAGAAGAACAAGAACAAGAACAAGAACAAGAACAAGAAGCATATCAAGATGAAAATGTAGAAGAGATTTCTTTTGAAGAGTTGACTCCCGCGATATCATGTATTGCATTAGCTGGAATTATCACTCCTCAAACCCTCAAGATCGAAGGATATATCAAAAAGAAAAAGGTAATAGTCCTAATTGATTATGGATGGTAGTAGTCATAATTTCATTCACTATAAATTAGCCAAATCTCTCAATTGGTTTATATATCTAGCGCTAGAGTTTCAAGTAATGATTGCAAATGGAGGAACTATCAATTCTTAGAAAAGTGCAATAAGATCAATATTACTATGGGGGAATATGTAATGAATAGTCCAATGGTTTCTATACACATGGGTGGTGTTGATGTCGTACTAGGAGTCCAATGGTTGCAATCATTAGGAACAATGGATTTTAATTTTCAAGAAATTTTCATTGGAAGGAAAATAAATTGAGTTAATGGGTATCAGACAGAAACCCAATAAGGTGATAAGATCTAATGGAATGAAAAAATTATTGAAAAGGGGGAATCAGGGTGTAATTGTACAATTATGCTCACTAGATGTTCAAACATCTAAGCCATCTATTCCCCTATATATCCAAGGGATGATTGATAAGAATTCCAAAGTATTTGAAGATATTCCAAGATTTCTTCCATCCACTCAAAATCATGATCATGATATTCACCTAATTCCTGGGAGTGTTCCTCCTAACATCAGGCCTTACAAATAACCTTATGCCCAGAATAGTGAAATTGAGTGTATGGTTGAAGAAATGTTAGAGGCTGGCATTATTAGACTTAGCCAAAGCTCTTACTCTGCACCAGTGGTATTGGTACTCAAGAAAGAGGGCTCATGGCATATGTGTCCAGATTATAGAGAGATCAAAAAAATTAATGTTAAAGACAAGTTTCCCATTCCCATCATTGATGAATTGTTACATGAATTACATGGAGCAATCTATTTCACAAAGTTGGATCTTCGTTCATGGCATTATCAAATTAGAATGAAGGAAGTAAATATCCCAAAAACAACATTCTGAACTCATGAAGTCCATTATGAATTTTTGGTCATGACTTTTGTCCGTACGAATGCACCTTTCACATTCAAGGGGTTGATGAATTCCATTTTCAAGCCCTTCCTTCTAAAATTGTTGTTAGCATTTTTTTATTATATATTAATCTATAGCAGGTATTGAGAGGATCGTGTGTGACATGTTGATAAGGTGCTACTACTACTAAAGGAGAAAAAACTATATGCCAAACCATCCAAGTGTTTCTTTGGGGTGAAGGAGATAGAGTATTTGGGTCATATCGCATCTCATGAAGGTTTTAAGGTAGACCTTAACAATATTAAGGCCATGATGGAATGGCCGATTCCCAAAACATTGAAGAATATTAAAGGATTTTTGGGTTTGACTGGTTACTACTGCAAGTTTGTTCAGAACTATGGAAGAATAACAACACCTTTAATGAAATTAAATAAGAAGGATGCATTTTCATGGACTCCAGAGGAAACTCAATCTTTTGAACAACTTAAAGAGGTGATGTGAAAATATCTTGTATTGACCACACCAGAATTCAAAAAAACTTTTATTGTGGAATGGGATGCCTTAGGAAATGCCATTGGTGTTGTTCTAATGCAAGAAGGAAGGCCCCTTTCTTTTGAAAGTTGGACACTCAAGGGAAATTACTTACACAAACCAATTTATGAGAACGAAATGATGGAAATACTACATGCATTGAACAAACGGTGCCCTTACCTAATAAATAGGCACTTCAAGGTCAAAAGAGATCATGATAGTCTTAAATACTTCTTGTAACAAAGACTATCTTGAGAAGAAAAACAAAAATGGGTGACCAATATGTTGGGTTGTGATTTTGAAATCATCTATAAAAAAAGGGAAGAAAATTTTTGTGGCAGATGCACTCTCAATAAAGGATGAAGATGTTGAGGCCTTTCTTTGTGTTATCTCGATCATCCAACCTGATTGGATAATAGAAGCGATGGATGAATGGAAGAATGATGAAAACTTGTGGATTCCCATTCAAAGGTTGCAACAGGATGCCAGTGCATCATATACATTTACATGGAAAAATGATTCACTATGGTACAAAGATCGCTTATATTTATGTAAGAACTCCCAAATCAAAGAAAAGGTACTATTGGAATTTCACACCTCTCTGGTAGGAGGGAACTCAGGATTTTTGAAAACCTACCATAGGGTCAAGAAGGAATTTTTTTGGGATGGCCTTAAAAATGATGTTCAAAGGTTTGTGGAAGAATGTTTTGTTTGCCAAAAAAATAAGGTGGAAAAAATTAATACCCCATATCTTTTACAACCATTAGCCATCCCAAGTATGCGTTGGGAAGAGGTTTCCATGGATTTCATCACAAGGTTATCGAAGTCTGAAGGAAAGAGTGTCATCATGGTGATTGTTGATAGACTGACCAATTATGAACACTTTTGTGCACTCTCTCATCCTTTCAAAGCCAATATAGTTTCCACCGCGTTCATGGAGACAATTCAAAATCTACATGGAAGACCAAATATTATTGTAAGTAACATATCCCATAGTCACTAAAAATTTTTGGACAAAATTATTTTCTTGTTTGGGTACTCAATTAGCTCATAAATCATCCTATCATCCTCAATTTGATGGACAAACTGAGATAGCGAACAAATGTCTGGAAGGCTACCTTCGTTGATTTGTCTCTGATAAACAAACAAAATGGTTGAAATGGTTACCCTTCGCAGAATGGTGGTATAACACTTCCTTTCATACTACAACAAAAATGACACCATTTATGGAACTCTATGGATACCACCCTCCTTCCATTACTTCTTCTCTAAAATAAAAACATAAGGTTCAAGCAGTGGACCATCACATTGAGCATCAACAACAAGTTCTCCAACTCTTAAAGGACAACCTAACCATGGCACAAAATCGCATGAAATAACAAGAAGATCAACATCATAGTGAAAGAATTTTTGAAGTAGGGGATTGGGTATTTTTCAGACTACAACCATACAAATAGATTTCCCTCAAGCAAGATAAGAAGGATACTAAATTATCACCAAAGCACTATGGCCCTTATAAGGTGTTGCAAAATATTGGTACTATGGCATACAAATTGGAGTTGCCTGCATCTTCATGAGTACACCCAGTTTTCCATGTTTCATGCTTAAACAAGGTTATAGGTGACAAGATACTATTTCAAACTATATTTACAGAACTTGACGAGGAAGGGAAAATCATATTGGATATTGAAGCTATCACTGACACAAGAATTCTCCTGCTAAGGAATAGATCCATTTCAGAGTATCTCATTAAGTGGAGGAAACTACCTATGGAATATTTCACTTGGGAAGATGAGTATTTTATAGAAAAGCATCCATAATTGTTCAAGTGTTGCGGACAACACTTTTCTTAAGGGGAGGGGCATGTTAAGCCCTAAATAATGGTACATTACTCCATAATTGCGACATATTACATTAGTAATGTTATTTTATTTATGTTGGCTTGGATCCATTAGTTGTAATTATACCTCCTAGTCTCCTATATATACCAAGGAGACCTTTTCATTTAGAATCATATTGTATTTGGAAATTTATGTGGTGTATAAGGAGGCTTTCCCCTCAAAGAGGCTTATTATCTGAAATTCTCTCTTTTTAAAGGAGTTGGGTACTTATTCTAAGGTTTTGTTTTATGCTATTTTGTTATTTGGTTCTTAACAGAAGAACTCATAGAAGATGATTATGGAATGGATTTTTTTTTATGTGAATGTGGACAAGGAATTAACCTTGGGGAAGATGAAGATGAGGATGTTGAGGGGAGATTTCTAGACAATATCATAAACTATTGGACTAGTTCAGATCAACATGGAGATAGGATGGTTGAGACATCATATGAAGAGCCTTATATTTTTTATTTTGACATTTTGTGTATGTTTGCATATTTGGTAGGTGATGAACATTAATTGGATGATGTGTTGATGCATATTGATAAATAAATTAAGCTCTTTGAGAAGATGGATAGCTTAGAGAAGTTTTTGGTTGAACATATATTTGCATACCTTGGAGATGATGAGGAAACTATTGTAACAAGAGAAGATGATAAAGAAAACCAATTGAAGAATTTTAATGATCATCAAGACAATGAGAAAAATTAGTTGGAGAAATTTTTTTAGCAAAAGAACAATCTGAAGAAACATTTCAGTGCATGCAAGAATGCATGATGATTTTGACAGCAAAAAAAGTTCAAGATTTTTATGAATATGAGGAGGTTGAAGTTGAACAGAGTTTAAATTGTGTTCAAAATAAGAGTGAACCAACATTATCTTGCAAAATTTATGCAGGTACATATTATGGAAATTCACCTCATGGAGATGTGTTTGAGGATTTTTCAGCCATTGGAGTGTTGGAAGACATTCTTTTGTCAGAGGAAAGATATACAGAAGAAGAGATAGAATCTTTGGAAGAATGGATGACAAAAGACTCAAACGATTAATATTTCATAGAGGATACAATTCATAATAATATTGTTGAATTGTATGAAGAATTGAAATTCTTGGAAGAGAGGATAGGTAGCCAAAGACTAAATATTCAGGATGTAAACTTAGCGCTGGAGGAAGAATAAATTTTTTTGAAAGACAATGAGGAAGAGGTTTTAAAGTATGCACAACAATAGAGGAGAAGTGACATTCAACCAAGGATAGAGTTGGATGATGAAATTGATATGTTATGGATGTTAATGAGGAAAAAATCCAAAAGAAAATACTCCAGGAAGAGGAATACAACCAACAACAGATTGTAGTTGACTGAAATACTTTGCATTATCAAGGAAGATGGAAAACAACAACATAAAATATGGAGACCTAGAGAAATGAAAGCAATTGCAACATCAACAGAACAACAATAAAGTAGCAAGTCAAATGGACCATTACAACACAAGATTAGGGATCCATGAGGAATATAGCATAAAGAACCCATGATCAGGAGATCATGGATAATTTGTTCCTGGGGAGTCTGATGCAAGAGCATTGAGCTTCTGAAATATTGTACATTTGATGAGACTTAGGGGGGTCTTTCATTTCCTAGGGATTGGGTTCCTGTTGGAAGATTGGTTGTTGTCATTGATGTCAACCCTAGTCATGGGTTTTGGACCACAAGATTGATGAAGTTATTTGGGCATGAAGGAAAATGCACATGTAGATTCAGATACAACACCCATGGATGGATATTATACATCATGCTCTTTCGGGTGGTATGTAGCGCGTCACACGGATCCTCACGGTTGAGGAGAAATGAATTTTAGAAGATGACAAGTGAATTGTACATGTAGGCCACGAAGATAATTAAAAAGAAAAATTACAAAATGAAAGTGTCAGTGCGACCCTAATGTTGAAAGTGACATAAATGGTATAAATACAACTGTCGTATACATTCATTTATAGCACAAGTCGAATTTCAGAGAAGAAGAAGTAAAAGAAGGCCCAGTTCAAGGGAGGATGGGGGTCTTTTGGTGATGTGTTCTAAAGTATGTTATTTTTAGGTCATCTTACACCATTTTACCATAACTTTGTTTCTAGAAAGACTCAGATGGTGAAATCGCTATGGTGGTGAAGACATATCAAGGTACCTCTGGTAAAATTTCAGCTCTTGATTCACTATAATTATGGAGATATACTCTGTGGAATGGAGGGTTTGTGACCAGGTCCACAAACTAGTCAAAAACAGGTGTTAGGAGTAAAACAGTCATAGCTTTTTCATCTAGGACTCAAATGCAGTGGGACCACTTCCATTGGAAATAGATCAGTTCTTAGTTTCTTATTGTACAGTTTCAGAATCAGATGTTAAATATTGAGCATAAGGCATGCTGTACAAGTTGGGTACTAGGCAGACCAGGTGAATAAAGGATTTTATTATCTCATATGCTTGGGTGGAAGGAAGGGGCAAGGATAGAGAGTTCATATCTCTCTTGATATTGGAGGTTGTATCTTCCTCTTGGATTTTTATCCCTCCCTTTACATTTTGGAAGCTGTAGCTACCTTTGGAAGTCATTACTTCCATGAACAAAACTATTGATTATTTCTCATATATTGTGCATGGTGTATTTAGGTGTGGTGTGTTGATTGTGAAAACTCTTATACTATTGTTAATTTATCATTGTATATAATTGAATGGTTAAAGTATAAGTTGAAAAGGGTTTTAAATTGTACTTGTGTGCGATTCACCCCCTACTCAGTATCAATAGTTCCTAACTAACTTGAATTATTTGTGTTTTCCTATGTTTTATTGGTTTCTAGAAGATAGACATAGGATATGAGTTTTATTGGTTTCTAGAAGAGAGACATAGGATATGATTTATTAATGAGAGTGAGGATTGAATTTGTAAATGTTCTCGAATGTGTGACAACATGGGAGGAAATGGATCCTAGTGATATTTTGAGTAATTTGTGGATCTAAGGAGATCCTTAGCAAATTGATGAGTGATTTGTGGATCTAGAGGATCCATAGGGATTTATTGTTGCGATTATTTTGGATCTAAACTAATTTTAGTTTAGGATCCTTTTGTACAAATATTGTAAGCATGAAGGTAATAGGGCTTGGCCATCAGGAAAATAAATCATGCCAGGAAAGAGGTGGTCAATCGAGTGAAGAATTAGGCCAGAAAGAGAGGGAGACGCTAGTTGAGGGGATTAGGATAGGAAGGAAAGGAAGAAGCTTATTGTAACATATGTAAATTGCGTGTGCATTTTGATCAATACAAAAGATAATTAATATTGTTCGATTATTATCCAATTGATGGTGTGAATCTGATTATTTAAGTAGAACCTTATTCATTGTATGACAATACATGTCTCTGCATACTTGATAATTTGTGTGATTGCAGATCCCAAGTAAATTACAAGTTTAAAGGTCGATAAAGAAGAGCCTGGTTAAGAAGAATCTCAGGAGGAGATCATGATAGATACAATGATCATTTACCACTATAAGGGTAAAAGATCCTAAGGTTCGTTGTTGTACAAGCGAAAGTTACAGATCCATTGGTCCAAGGACAAGCTACATCAACCATGGTCAGTCAAAGTTTTACAACTTTCAGATAGGAGAGGAGCCACATGCCCACTGTCAGGTTGAAGAAAATACACAAGAGATGTTGGATCTTAATCTAAATAAATCCAAATCATCGAATCGTGTATCAACCATAATCGTCAGATCTCGATCTATAGGAGAAATCAATGGTAGAAAGTTGTTTCAGAAATGGTGACATGCGTTAACAAATGGTGTATTTCAAGGGTCCCTAATTGAGATTTGAATGAAGGATCAACCTTCCTCGAAATGAATGAAAGTCGTTCATCTCACAGTTTGATTAAGACGTGATCATTGATATGGTGATGGATGAATTTATAGGATAAGGGCCTTTTTGGGTTAAGCTGCTGGTAGCAACCACTGGTCATATGGTGGAAGAAACGAGCCTCTAGTTAATCTTACTTATATAAGAGCCTTTCGATTTAGTCCATGATTCAAGGTTCAGGTCACATGGAAGAGGGGCGAGATGAGTAAGCATTGTCAGGGTTAAGCATTTAAATGGAATAACCTTGGTCACAAGGTTTGGGTCATATGCAGGAAAAGGATTTTGCGCCTATTGATAAACCTTTGGTCACAACATCTAGGTTCTATTAGAAGAAAATAAGATACGGTGAACACATCAAAGGAAACGAGAAATTAAATTGATCCATTTCATGTGATCAATTTAGGAAGAAACCAAATCAAATATTGAAGGACATTGTGTAGAGAACGTTTTAGTCCCTTTATCGACTACAAAGAGAGAAGTTCTACTGCAGATATCCTTGGGAGGTCCCTTTGAGCACTTATAGAGAAACTGGAAAATATGTGAGCTGCCTAACTGCAAGGTTTGACTTGGGTTAGGTTATCATATTTGTTGATGAGGAGTAGGTTGTCCTTAGTTTTGATGATTTTTGCTGATGTGGAGAAGGATATTTTTTCCTTCAGAAAAATTCTGAATTTGAAATTTACAAAACATAAAGTTTTGTGTCTCAAGTGCATGGACGATTTATCTCAAATCTTTTTGTTTCTGCTGATGTGATTTTTTCTCATAATTCCAGTGTAAAATTGTTCAGTGATAATAGCTAGGGTTTATTGTTTGATCATTAGGAAGTAATTTTCATATATGAAATTAGTCACATAGAGTTGAATGTGAAAATTGACATGTGCTTGTATAGTAGTGTATTTTGTATATTTCTCTATGTGTATTGTGTATATTTCTCTATTGTGTATATTTCACTTCTTTTTCAAAGATGAAATTGAAACATGTGGAGCAATTGTTGCTCAATGAGAATGATGAGTGTGGTGACCCGATGAAACCTTATTGGTGTATGGAATAACAACAAATCATTCCCAATTTCTAAAAAACTCATTGGTGTATGTTTGTACACGTTGCTTGGATTTTGGACATACTTTGTAGAGACAAGCCAATGTTTTAATGTTTAAATGGTTACATGAAAACTATACTTGCTCGATGTGATTTTTATAGGCGACCCTAGTAGCAATTTAATTTACTTAAGGTTTTACCATGATGAATGTCGTTCAAATTGTAGTGCTAACAGGCTTCTTAATCTGTTACCCAGATGTTGGAATTCGCTATCAATGTCCTATGTCCTTCATTGAACGCAATAAAGGAATATGCTCAAAATAAGCTACGCTTTTGGAGGGTAGAAATTGTAGAATCGACTGGCGAAGACCAGCAAAGAGATAGGAACAGTTCCGAAGCTACAGGGTTGGAATATGACGTTGAAGCACGGGTAGCAGATCAAGAGGATATAAGACCAGAAAAAACACGGGAAGAAAATGTGGATCAAGAGGATATATATAATTCAGAGTGGGAGAATATATGGGAAGCAGTCACTGGCATGCCTTCAATTCTCGGTGTTGTCTTAGCTATGTTACTGTCACCGGCCGCTATGTTTCTAGAATCGACTGGCGAAGACCAGCAAAGAGATAGGAACAGTTCCGAAGCTACAGGGATGGAATATGACGTTGAAGTACGGGTAGCAGATCAAGAGGATATAAGACCAGAAAAAACACGGGAAGAAAATGTGAATAAGGATATATATACCGAAGAGTGGGAGAAAATATGGGACGCAGTCACTTGCATGCCTTCAATTCTCGGTGTTGTCTTAGCTATGTTACTGTCACCGGCCGCTATGTTTCTAAAGATTGTCCTTCTAATCCTCTCGATGATCGTTGAGTTTATTGTGCTAAACGGCTACTTTTTTCACTCTTTATGGCGTCTTCAACAACTGAATCGACGAAATCAAAATACAGTGATCGGGCGTGGTACAGTAACGAAAATACGAGTGTATTGTCTTGGCTTCCTAGCTCTCATGGTCATACTGGTCGCGAATGCAATTTTCTTGACCATAATACTAAAGTAAGTAGTCTAAATATCTGCTTATCTATATATATATATATTTCAAGCAGTTGTTTCTTCTCTTCGTTTTCTATTTCATTTTGATATTGATGATAATGATGATTAACGTCCACTAAGATTTAATTGGTCTATCTAACCTTAAGAGGATAAGTAATTACTTGTAATTTTTTATAATTTTGTTTATGTGCTCGAAAAACATTAAGAGAAATTTAAAACGTCCACTAAAACCTAATAGGTCTATTTGACCTTAAAAAGGTAAGTGATTACTTGTGATTCTTTAGAATTTTGTTTCTGTGCTCAAAAAACATTAAGAGAAATCTAAAACGTGATTATTATTTGCACAAATCTTTCAAACTGACTTCTTGTTAAAATATTGCAGCACTGCTAGCAAGGAGGGGTCCACAGGCTCGGTGAATGGAGCACCCCACTGTCGTTGAATGGCCACATTTACTGTGTAATATTTTTTCAATTTAGTGTTTCACTATGGAAAAACATTCATTGTGCATCTTCCATTTAATTATTTTCCACGGAAATAAACATTAGTCTCATTGATTTGTAAAATTTAAATCTTACCTCTTCACCTTGAGGAGGAATCTCATTTATTAGAAATTCCATAATTTTTGTTGAAATGCAATTCTGGAAAAATGCCGCACATAAAACATATGATAAATATGGTGCATTTATTACATCGGGCTTGCGCTGGAGTGGTTTAATTCAAACTGTTTTTACCTCAGATGTGCTCCATGTAAAAACATGTGTATGTATGACCTTGGATGTGCTCCATGTAAAAACACATGTACGTATGTGCACCCTCCATCCAACCTTTGACTTTTCCACATTATAAATTGAGATTCGTGCCCATGATTTGACATGATTTCATAAATTAAATATTGGATTAAATATTAATATAAACATAAAAATATTTATATTAATAATAAAAAAACCTTTTTTTCTATTTTCGAAGGACTTTGGGCATATGAGGATTAACACATGACTTTGTGGATAGGATGGGGTGCTTAATAAAAGAAATATTTTTTATTTTCAATGGGAATACAAAAATAAGGGTAAAAATGTATGTAGTGATGGAACTAAGGTATTTATATAAGACTTAAGGCTAAGTATAGGCTTCTGATGGATGAACCATTGGGTGAAGGATTTATGTGATGGGAGCTTGATGGAGTTGGTGAAAAAATTTGAATGTCCAAGTGGAAAAATAGCACAAAGACAAGATGCTTTGGGAAAAATTAATACAAATTAGCAGGTGATAACATAGGATCCTATTGAGGATGTTATCCTCCCTGTGAGGTAGCAAAGAACAGTAGACCACGTGTCTGATCCATTGGGTTGCTCGCAAAACATGTCTATGTACCCTTCTCCAACCTATCACCAGTGTCTGTTAAAAACCAAACTCTGCACACTGCTCTCAACTGGATACTGAACACTAAATACACCGCTAAAATTTGACTGTACAAACTACTAGAAATCCAAACTAAAACAATGCTTGACCAAAAAGCTTATTTGCACACTCCTATTTACTCTAAAACTGCTAAAATGAATACTCAATCAAGTGATGCTAAAGTTCCAATGCAACCAATCAAGCAATTGTCTTCCTGATTTTTCTCCGATCACATATTTCTTAAGCAGGCAGAAAAATGTAAAAGATGGCAGTTGAAAACAAAAGTTGAGTTCAAAACCTGAGCTTATGAACGAAACAAGATCCTCCTTCACCGAATATTGTAATAGGATGGCCACAGGATCTTGAAAACCATGAAAAATCATTTCTTTTTGATGAGAAAAAACCAAAAGCAAAACCTTTTTCATAAGTGTTTGTTCCTCTTGCTCCATCTCTTCGGTTCCGAGAACATTTTCAAATGAAATGGTAGCAATAGGTTTGTCTACTTTTCCATCCATTTCAACAAAAAAATTCATACATTCTTGAACATATTCAAATATGACAACCATATTATGTGCATCAAGGATAACCTCTTGTTCATCAAACAACTCTCATTTGGTTTCATTAAACTTCTACAAATTTGCTTGAGGACTGTCATTTTGACTTTCAAATGAATGAATGGAAATAAATTCATGTTCATAACCTTCTTGTAAATGTGAAAAGCTAACTTCATGAACTATTTCACAATCTAGAGTTCCCATGGATGTATTTTCAAAACCACAATTTTCAAATGATTCAAATAAAACAACTTCTTCTTCATTATCTTTTTGTATTTCTGATTGGAAAGTGGCATACATTGTTTTGTTGTTTTCCTAAAACTCTATGTCATTTGTTTGTTCATTGCTTGAAATCTCCATAGATGCAGTTTCAAAATCCTTATCCATGTCTAGGCCACTTAGAATTCGAACAACCACATCATTCATAGGGGAAGAAAGACAACTTTGAAACACTTTGTCTTGCTAGAAATCTTGTTGAATGTCTTCATCAAGTTCAAGAGAATGAAAATGACTTTCAACGACAATTTCTTGATCAGCTTCACCTTCAACCAAAGGAGGGGATACTATTTGTTGTTGGGATGAATATTCATAAAGGGCTTCTATGATTTCATCATTCATACACTCTTCATCACCAAATTTGTTTTTTAAGGTACTTAATGAAATGTTCACAAAATTCACAACAATTTTCAAACACCAAGAATGAAGGATTAGATTCTCCATAATG